>JANDKE010001673.1:0-10189 GCA_027627275.1 Coprinellus aureogranulatus | reverse complement strand
CTGCNNCNNCNCATNNCTNCGNCANTNCGNNCNNCNCNNNTNTGNGAATCTTGANCTNCTTCGCATGTCNGCGANNNTCTCCTTCGCATGTNTGCGANTCTNCTCCTTCGCATGTCTGCGACTTTCTCCTTCGCATGTTGCGACCTTCCCCCTCGCATGTTGCGAAATTGCTCTTCTTCTTAGCCATGGAGGTTACCCTGTCTCCGTGGCGAGGCGCAGGTCTCCGTGAAGACGCTCACTGGCACCATCAGCTTTGAAGTTTGAAGTCAAATNCTCTGGCGTGGTCGCCAAATGAAGGCCAAGATTCAGGACAAGGAAGGCCGTTTCCTGACCAACAATACCTTGCTTTGCTGGGTAGCANCTCGAGAGTCGTCGCAAGCTCTCTGAGTACGCCATCCTGAAAGGGTCGACACTCGGCCTGGTTCTTGGGAGGGCATGCACATTCTCGTGAAGATNCTCACCACAAGGCCATCACCCATGAAAGTGNAGCCCTCCGACACCATCGACAATGTCAAGGCCAAAATTCAGGACAAGGAGGGGTNAGTTGAATTGCGTCGTGCTCTTATTGTGCTCCAAGCTGATATTGCCTTTCATNGTTCCTTGCAGCCAGCAGCGCCTTATCTTTTGCGGTCAAGCAGCTCCAGGACGGGCGCACTCTCTCTGACTACAACGCCTGCCAAGAATCGACGTTCCGCCTAGTGTCTGCTATGGAAGAAGCNTGCAGATCTTNGTCAAGACTCTCNCCNGCAAGACCATCACCCTTGAAGTCGANTCTTCCGACACCATCGACAACGTCAAGGCCAAGATCCAGGACAAGGAAGGGTAGGTTGAGCTACCCAGTGTTCTTACCGATATGCAAGCTAAGGCTGACAGCTCCTTTTATCATTGCTCTCGACCAGGGACGCCTCATCTTCGTTGGCAAGCAGCTCGGCAAGCAGCGCAATCTCTCTGACGACCGCATCCGAAACGGTTCGACGCTCCACATGGTCCTCAGGAGAGGCATGCAGATTTTCGTCAAGACCCTCACTGGCAAGGCCATCACCCTTGGCGTTGAGCTCCCCGGCACCATCGACAATTTCAAGGCCAAGATTTATGACAAGGAAGGGTCGGTTGAGCTTCCCGGTGTTTCTATTGAAATGCAAGCTGACAGCGCCTTTCGGTGCCGCCCAACCAACAGTGCCTTATCTCCTCTCGCGAGCAACTGGAAGACGTGCACCTTTTCTTACTACGGCACCCTCAAAGATTTGGCGCTCCGCTTGGTGCTGTCACGGTGCATAGTAGGAAGAGGCATGCACATCTTTGTCAAGACTGTTACTGGCAAGACCATCACCATGGAAATCTATTCATCTGATGCCATCGACGACCCCAAGGACAAGGCGCAGGACAAGGAAGAGTACCTGAATTGCCTCGTGCTCTTGTCGAGCTGTGAGCAGACAGCGCACGTCAGTATTCATCCCGACAACAGGTGCCCTTTGTCCGACTACAGCCCAGGACCCTCCGCCAGCAATATCGTTCCGCGAAATTAGATTCACTTTCCGACTCATTCCGAAGACGACTCCGGCTCTTCTTCGGAGACCGTTCTCACCTTTCGGACTTCCGTTCTACCCTCAAGCGCGTCTTCTTGGGGTCGCGCGATTCCAAGGCCATCCAGTTCGACCTCCGTAAAATTGTCGCCATCGGGGTTCAACTTCCATCCCTCACACCACGCTCTTCTTCGACTTTCTCAACGGCGAGAGGCCAAACAATACCGCCAGCCACGATGAGGCCGTGGCGTACTACTGTGTCGTTGTCCAGCAGCTTATATGCAGACGAGGCGTACACACACCCCTACTTCAGCCTAAAGTCTCTAAATTCACTTGTGGAATAGTACCTTGGTGCTTATGCACACCGTGGTGACATCGACTCTTTGCCTCTCCTAGCCCACGGCGCACCGCGACCCAGCCATTGAGTTCTCGCTCCTGCCGCTCCTTGACACAGAGCGAACAATCTCCTATCCGCTATTTGAAAGCCTCCATTGGACTCTCGAGCAACCCCTTAGCTGGATAAGGAGATGAAGAAAGAGCGGGTCTCAAGGAGTCTGGAAGCAACAGTCCCAACATCGGTAGTGTCGTTGCGGAAGATTGCGGCGGAGGTGTGGTTGTGGCGTTCCATATCCGGACCCTGCTCCCGCAGCCTCACTCCCGGCCACAGTCGACTCAACGATTCCAACATCTCCCTTCAAATACGACCCGTAATGATGGGCATACAGCCTCGCCATCTGTTGAACGGGACCTCTTTTCGCTCACTGATGCGTCCCTCCCCGGCGAAAACCCAGAGAAGAAAGTTCTACTGCCGTATGAAGGTCAACTACTCGCCGGCTTCGAGACTGTTAGCCGGGTTATGCTTGCCCTCATCAAGCGCTTCGCAACATCCTCAAGGAGTCCGAGAACATATCCGCCTTTGCCGACAAACAAACCAGTGCCCTCCCCCGCGTCTCCGAAGCGTGGCTGCGCGAAGCCTTGGGCTCCTCAAGTGCCACGACGATAGTGATGTGCTGCACCCGATTCAAGCCGTTTCTCTTTCCGGCATCCTTGACTTAGTTGTCTCATACATAACTTCACTCTTCTCTATTAAGCCCATGAACGTAGCGACTGGTCTTGTCTCCATAGCGCTGGCATCCCTTCTAAATGCGTCTGTATTCCCTTATCAATACGGTCATTGCGCTGTCAACATTGATACGCCAGCTCTCGCTCACTTATGGGTCCCTTTCGCAATTGACTAGATGTGCACAGTCGCCGTTGCGTTTTGCATACGATTATCATCATTCCTTTCTCGACGTGACCGCTAAACAGCGCCGATTCCGGTGAGTTTCACATTTCGAAGCTGACATGCGGCGCGCGTTGACCCTGTTCGAAGTTGTCACGGTGGTCGCTTCAGTCAGGGCAACCGAACTACTGCTTCATATCCCTCCTCCGATAACGAGCACCTCATCAGCGGCGCCGCCCAGAGCCAGACTTGCGTGCAATCAATCATTGCTGTCATGATCACGGATGTGAAGACGTGGGGAAACTTTCGGCCAAAGTTCGCGCTAGAGCTCTGCAAGTCCGAGCCTTAGTTCTGAGAGGTGGTTTCATGCGCACCAGCGTCCTGCTGCCAGCGGTGACTCGTGAGTGCTTTCAATCTCTTTGGAGAGTCATACCGACCATACTGGGTAATGTCAGCCCTTTTCTATTGTCCCTCGATCTCAACTTGTACGTGACAGCGAGGAAACAAGCCCATAATGGACTGTTTCGACGAGGAAGGCGGCTCCAGTCTTGGCCCGGGGTCCCACTTCCTTCCTGGCCTAATTAGACCTGAACGAGAACCCTACGAGCACCCGCGCAGAGTCCAATATGCTTGCTCCACCTGTGGAAAGTCGTACGCAGCGCCCCAGCACCTTTCCATCCACGAACGTGACTGCGACGGAAACAAGCGAAAGGTGGACGGCATGCTGGAGGAATCCCGCTTGTTCTGGGAAATGCGGAAGAAGCGGCGGCTGGAGAGGTTAGCAGGGGAAGCCAGCCGGCTGCATCCCCCGGATAACGAAGGTATCAACGACACAACGGTAAGCCCTGGTTGAAGTTCTGGCCATGGCCTCAACCCTCACGAGTAAACTCACCCCATGGTTCTGCTAGGAGCCCGATCCATCTGGCAGGTCGGAAGGACAAACGGACGACGGTGTGGGGCCCGCATTGGAGCCTTCAATGGACGTGAGTTTTCTGCTCCTTCAATCGAACGCTAGCAGGTACCCTCAGGCTAAGACCACTTATCAACAGCCGCCAGCAGTCGAGGATGACCTCGATGTGCCAGTTGCCAGCGGAAGCCGGAACGAAATACACGGCGTCCAAAGCGATATGACGAAGATGCAACCCCTTCTCTCGCTCGTGCGACTCGTCGAGCTCGAAATCCACTAGGCTCGTCTGAAGCTGTTGCTAGAGGTGAGTACAGCTAGACCTCCTCTTCTCAGGACTAAGCCTCATGAAGAATGCTTGGTAGTCGATTTGCAGGTTTCTCATGCAGGCTATGCTACGGCAAATCCTGTCGCTATTCCCTCGCCAGGCGGCCCCAGCCCTCCCCATGTACCAACACCAGGCGGCACGCCTCATATACCGGCGGCTCATAATATGGAGCCGATTCAACGGGTTATGGAAGCAGAGGTAATTGAGGCTCGTAATTCTCTGGGGCTGCAAATTAACAATCCGCGATTCTGCCCGTAGCAGGCTATCGACGAAAGTTTGGACGTCCCAGTCGCCCACCGAAGAGGAAGGCGAGATATACAGCGTCCCACGCGATTTAGACAAGAGGGTACGCCACCCCCAGCCACGCTGGATCGCCCAGCTGAGGACGCCGAACAGCAATGCGCGGACGCTAGCGCTGGTGAGTGCAGCTATCCCAAACCCGCATCTTTCCGTGTTGTCAGTGCCTGCTATCCCAGAACTAACTCGAATGTCCAGAAGGGGATTCAGGAAATTCCACGCGAGAGGGCGAGCCTCAGCCGGGTGGTAGTGAAACCCATGAAGCAAACGCTGTTGGTGAGTATAGCCCTTGCTTGTAGCTGTTCAGACTGCCGAAGGCACTTCAAATCTGACGCCGCCCGTTGCCGGGCACCAGAGGATGTGCGAGAATGCTGCTCTCCCCCATTCCGCTGCGCGCCTTCTTGTGATCCATCGATCAGTCCGCAATATCTTCGGTGTAACGAGGATCTACGAGGTGCCCAGCGAACACTCCATCACCCACGACCCCTTCAGGCTCCTCGCGCTTCGTGACTCAGATGACGCACCGGTGGACAAGGGCGACTTGAACGACCCGTCAGCAGCGCAAACCGTCGACGCGACTGGTCTGCCTGCGATGCAATCCGAGCCAGGCCCAAGCGACAGTTCAGGGAAGAATGCCGACCCAATTGGCTTAGCCAAGGAGACTGGCCCCGGATCGAAGAAGGACATGCCTAAGCCATCCATTTACGGACCGTTCAAGAACAGGACTGCTTTTTCCCTTGCGGACTGGTATTGGAATTCGACAAATAAATCCTTCTTCGATTTCCGGAAGCTCATAGCTATCATGAAAGAGCCCAGTTTCTCGGTAGGCGATGCGACTACCATTAACTGGAAAACTGCTTTCGATGCACTCGGCGCGAACTATTGCGACCTTCCGAACCCACACGAAGCTGCTTGGATAACCGACGACGGATGGACTTCGACGCCCATTGTCATTGACGTGCCCTTCCATAAATTAATGAAGGACAACAAGGGCGCAACAATGAGCTACCGCGTTGGGAACCTCCGCCACCGACGTATCCTTTCCGTGATCAAGGAGAAGATCCTGAACCGGAAAGATAGCGAACAGTTTCACTACATCCCATTCCGCCCAATGTGGAAGCCAACGGAGGAATCGGTCGAGGTTGAACTCTACGGGGAAATGTACGCTTCCAGGGCATTCATGGCCGCCCATGAGGAGCTGCAGAAGCTGCCATGCACAGAGGCGGACCGGGACTACGAGCGCGTGGTAGTCGCGTTAATGTTCTGGTCCGATTCAGTGCAACTGACCACGTTTGCGAACGCCAGCTTGTGGCCTTGTTGCTTATTCTTTGGCAATGAATCTAAGTATCGACGCTGCCAGCCTTCCGAGGCTTTCCGAAATTCTGACTCCGACGTAAATCCGCAGCAAGGATCGCTCCTAGTAGGCCCTCGACCGCGACTGGACCGCCACGACCGTCTCTGCTTGACGGTGGATGACGCCCCAAGGGCTGTTATCCAAGTTCCGATGACACCGTCCAGAAGACCGAAGACCTCTCACTCATTATTGCCTGTGTCTTTCTCCCGCGGAACGCAACGTCTGGGTGCTGAGTCCCGGGGATACCAGGAAGCCTGAGATCTTCTTCATCTATACCAAAGAGCTAGGTCCTGGCGCACTGGCATGGATTAAGGATGCCCACATCAAGGACAAGAACCTCCTTGTATCGAGATCGTGTCCTCAATGTCTCCGCTAGGATATGGCTGCTGGTATGTCCAAGCAGAATCACGACCTTGCAAGCAAACATCCGTATGTCGAGGAGATCGATTGTACGCCCAGGGGTGCAAGGCTGAGGATGGGGCTGCCCACAATCCACGGACGGTCTGAGGTCCTTCGCCTATACAGTATCCTCTGCAGTCCCGTAGACGACGGCAAGCTCGATGACCAATCTGATGCGTCCGTCCATCGACGACGAAGCTACCCAATGACTCGACAACTTACAGGGCACACGCAGAAAGAGCCCGAATCCTTTTCCATTCAGTGTCACCGCCACCCGCCGGGTCCTTACGACTCTTCCCAGGCATACCTACTAATGACCCGCGTCAAAATCATCGCTGACGACCAGACGAACCGAATTCCCCGTCTTATCTCTCCCTCACCTAGAACATGGCCCGACCGACGCCAGAACTTCTTCTGCAATCCCTTGATCATCTTACCGGCCGCAAGGCAATGCCGCCCCGGGTACACTTCCGCAATGAATCCATATCTCCTCGACCCGCTCCCTCCTGCCTCGGTATTGTGGGTGTGAGCAGCTGTCCCGTGTTCACCCGGCTCAAAGTCACCCTCCTTCCCGAGTCGTCCATCTTCTCGACCTATGCCAACTGTCATTTGGTGAGCCGATCCTGCTCTGCGGGGGTGAGCAGTGTCCGTCTCCACTCGACGCAGGCTAGAGTCGCCAGACCATCACAAGTTCGATTGCATTGCCGTAAGCAATGACAAGGATCATCGGTCGCATGAGGTGAATTCATTGACCCCCGCGTCTTCGTGGTTGAAAAGAGCCATCGTTGGGGGCAAAGCTGCTCCCGCTTGCATACAAGCCAAGAACGATACCACACCCTTTTCATATGTCGGAAAAACCCGACTTCAACTCGGGACTCGTTGGACGTCCGTTGACAGACTGATGGACCGCAGACAATTGCAAGGCCGTTGAACCCCGGTTGAAGCCCAGAACTCGTCCGTTCAACCGCTGGGCAACCGCTGGGCGACTGCTGGTTGACAGAGCCGCAAGCGTTCCGGAATTCGTTGGACCGGTCTCTGGTCCGGTATCTGTTTAAACAAGTTGGACCCAGGTCCAACATATGGCCACAGCCTCCCCAACGATAAAGCTCGGCAAGTTAGCGAGGTGCTGGGCCATATCACCAAGCTCTGGGTAGCCATCGAAACCTTCTCCGAATCCAGGAGTTTCAGTCCAGCGTGCGCTGGCACTGTAGAGCGTCTGCGATACACCCCGTGGAAGCCCTGGTACTGGTGCTCCCCACCGTGCTTTCTCCGATTTTCTGCGCTCTTCCCTCCTCAATCAACGTTGACCCTTTGCCATTCCCTAGGTCTCACGTGGGTATATGAGTGTGTGTCCTCTTTTCTATCTGAGCACTGGCAGCTAATGCCCTTTGTATTAGCGCCATTGCCATCTGGCAGGACTCTACTACGTCCACCCCAAGGAGATTGAAATCATCCTCGTGATCAACCTCGCATCGTGAAGACAGAAGTCAGTGTCCCATCCCTCAAAGGCGAGAGGTTTGAAATGACTGTCGATCTCGATGTTAACCGTTGGCTTTGGCGTCTGCCTTCCGTATCGAGACCGTTGGTGGCATTGTCACCTTCGACAGAGCCCGCACCTCCTTCAACTCTCAAACATTTATCGCCCTTCGTTTGCGCCTCGACAAAGAATTCGCTTCAGGTCTGCCAGTGTCAGCCTCCAAGAGATCGTCGACATCTATACCCAGGACAGGCCAAACCGCGCCACCATGCATCATCGCCAGGTCCACCCGCCGGGGAAAGCAGGAGGTCCGCCCCGTTCATCACCTGGGAAGGAGATGAGGCACTCGCCGCACCATCCTGGCCAAGGATGGTCCCGTGTTTTACTGCTATAGCCTCCGCGACTCATTCAACGACAACGAGCTCGCTGACGAGGTTGATTTGGGGTGTTGAGTTTGACCGTGTCCGAAACCTCCCTCAAGTCCTTCTGCCCGCAACAGGCCACGATGCACGCAGCAGCGCGATGAAGATCGCTGCGACCTTGGTTGCGTCATGAATACTTTAAAATTCCCTGGCTCGAATCTCAGACACCATTTCCTCGTACCAGATTCGTGCTGGATTCTTGCTGGTGAAGGACCGACTTGGCAGATTTTAATCGGCATTGGCCATAGCAAGTTGTCCCGTCGGCGGAGAAAGGGCGGGAATACAGAGGGGAGATTACTGCGTCCTGCGAAAGGGTGACTGCTATTGTGTTTCTCGCTTTTCTTGGTGCCACTACTAGTAGAGGATGTTCTACTTAGCTCCTCGTCTCTGCCTCTTCCGACGTCTCCGACTTTACTCTGCCCAGTTCTGCTTGTCCCTGCTATCAGTCCTCGTCGCTTTCCCTTGCGGTTTTATATCTTTCCAACGCATTCACTGGCCATCGGTGAACTATATTATATTCGCTTTTAATCTATGTTATACTCTGTGACAACTGCAACGGTTTCGGGCTGTGGGGCTGTAGCGTGGTTCTACGACATTGGTAGCAAGATAAACCTTCACTGACAAATGATTACATGCATTGGTAGAACCCTTTCATCCCCTTATATGCTCAGGCGCGATCCCCTATCCATGATAAAGCTAGATGTAACCCTTTCACCACCCTTTCACCACCCTTTCACGGTTGCCGACCGTACTTGATAGCCGCCATATATGGGACTGCACCGTGCATGTACTCTGAATATTGGGCTTTCGCCCCATATCTGGGCGGTTCATGGTAACTGGAATCTGGCCAGGGTCCTTCGGGGAGGAGTCTGCCCAGCCAGAAAGCAGGCAGATATGAATTCTGAGTACCTCCTGCACTATTCGCGGAAGTTAGAAGTGTATAACAGTGGGACGCTGGATTACTCACCTTGAGGGCGTCGGTAGAAGCATCCATTCCCGCTTGGGTGAGCTGGAACCGCTTCCCCTTTGAAGGGACGGTCGTTTGGGCATGCGAATGTGGATACGACGTAGGCACAGCACTTGGTGGTCTCTCCGCCTTGCGCGTGGCGGCCGTGGCTGGGATTTCATCGTGCTTCCCAGCATCGTATTGGCGGGTCTTTTGTTCCGGTTCCACCTCCATTGGCGCCGGAACAGGGCTTCGGAGGTCATGTTAGTAGTGCTAGATCACTGCGACATGGTGAATTGTAGACTCACCAGCAGGTTCTGCCACCGTGGGCACTGGAACCTAGCTACCGAGCATCGCGTCACTATAAATCTCGATGCAACAGCATCGCCATGGAAATTTCACCTGGTAGGGCCTGCGGTCGTGCTTCCTTCATGAGCCGGAAGATTGCCGGTTTCATTCCGACCCACGGCACCCTCTACATCCTTGCTGCCTTCACTGAAATCCATGGAAATCTAAAGAGTCGTGAGAGACAGTCTTGACCGGAAGCTTCCAGAGTACAAACTAGATGCGGAAAAGCTCTGAAAAGTGATATCGAAACTCGAAGAGAGAACTCTCCATAATATAGCATCGTTCAATTGGCAGCACAGTTGACTGCGATGGGATGGCAACAGGAGGCTTACCATAATGCGACCATGCCACACAGTAACCGAATGTTTCACAATAGGCTCAGTCGCTTGGGCCAAAGCAAGACGGTCCGACAAAAGGAAGCCGTTCCGAGGCTGCTGTGCTTTGACAACTTTTGATACACAAAGCGGTTGGCAGACGCTGACAATCTGACAGCTCTCAACAAAGAGGGATGGCGGGATGTCAAATAAATGGGGGAGGACGCCACCTCCTATTGTTTAGGTTTTGAATGATGCACGGAACAGCCGATCGCGCCAAAAGCGATCGCACTAAACAGAAATCTTAGCCCTGATTGCTCTCTTCCACTGCCGGTAAAAAGGGTACTCACTATGTGTGGCGCACTCTTTCAACGGCTGGTAAATCTCCTCGACGCCCCCGCTGTTGTCGAAATAGAGCGCTACTGAAGAGCTGGCAGAAGTTCAGGACGTTCCCAGTATGTGGAATACATTAGGTTTCCGGTGTTGTATGCTCTCTCAGACGTCTTGCAGCTCCATGTGGCGGTGCTGGGTTTGTAAGCCCAAAGACAGCAAAAGTGCTTACTAATATCAATCTGACACGTGCACAAATCGGACCTCAAAATGTTTGTGACTAATGCATTTTCCGATTCCATGGCTTTGCCTTTACCCAATCCAT
>JANDKE010001672.1:0-13199 GCA_027627275.1 Coprinellus aureogranulatus | reverse complement strand
GTGGTTCGACGTGGAGAGCGCCCACCCGTTCGCCTTCGAATGCAAATAGGGCCCCAACCGAGAACTCTGACGTCTCGAGGCGAGTTTCTGTCAATGGACCTACATCTTGACTTGGGTCTTATTCTCGTCCTCTTTGAACTTTCCCTGGTATCTCTATTGTTTCTTTGTTTGTCACTCCCCCCTTTCCTCGTCTTCTTGCCTTCTCTTCTTTTTCCGTGCTTTTATCTTAGCTGCTTGTTATTAGTCTTCTCAAGATCGCTCTCCAGTTCCGGTAATCAACCGTTGTCAATTTCAACCAGCCCTTCAGGTTTCCGTCTTGGGGAGAGGCTTTCAAAATACGATGATGGTACGTCAGTGGTATACATGGTCAATGGGAAGCTCGAACCTGCTAAGAGAGTGTTTCTTCCCTGCCACGATGCCGATCAGTAGCCTTGAGAGTGACATATAAGAAGGCATTGTTCAGGCTGGGGGGATGGCGGCTCTTTGTCGTTGCCCCTGCATTCCCGCCCTACATTCGTTGATCCTGCTCGTCGCTTCAACATGCTGGACATGAAAGAATGGAGCATGGAGCTGCAGATGGCGCGACCCCAAAAGGCGTACGTGCAGCGAGCAACAAACGTTCCGCCCGGAACGTTCGATGTGTTGGCCGCCGCTGGTGTTGCGGGAGTTGAGATCCGGTGTGAAGGAAGGAGGAATGGCAGAGTGAAGGAAGGAAGTGGACTGGTTTCCACCATTCCCAAGGTCTGCTCAGCGTCTGGACGGTGATCGGTTCAGAGTAGTTGGCTTGAGGTCGTCAACGGAGGCTGAGGAGATCGCGTGAGTGCGGGTTTGGACTCAGGAAGCAGCATACTGTATGTAAGGCAGCATTAGCACTAGGTGTATACGATTGACGTTAGATCCGGAATACGCCAACGCGGCTGTTGTTTACGAGCTCAATTACTTCAATACAAGCAGAGTCATCGGAATTCAAACCATCTAGCTTAACCTATGCGAGCTTTTCCCGATGCCACCAACTTAAGAAAGCATGCTGACTGCTGAATTTTATAGCTGGAGCGTGGCCAAGGGAGGGGGTAGTATACCGGACCTTTGCGGCGTATGTTACCCACTAAGGAGGCGGATCGTCATCAGCAGAGGTAAAGGTAGCCCGTCGAAAAGCGACAGACTCACGTTCGAGTTATCATGGCAATTCCGTTCGCATAATTGAACCTACCCTCCCTGGTGGGTACTATCCTCGCGAGAATGTGGATGGACTCATGGTTATGGGGAAATATGGCTTCAACGACCAAACAAGCGGACTCTCTTGGGGCCGCCAGGGCGGCCTCAATGCGAGGGAGAACGCAAGTCGGCTCGAACGCAGGGAGTTGATGGAGGTACGTCTCTCGAAGTTTCGTCAAGAAGAGCGGTTGATCACCAGCCCGGAAATCGAGAGTCACCATGGCATCTTGTAAAATGTGCATGAGATCATTGCTCGTCCCTTCCAAGTCAGCAGAGGTGCTCATCATGTCGGAGTAATTTCTTAGGAGAACGGCAGCTAGACTGCCCTTCGTTCCATACGGAGTCCATAATCCATCGCTCAGCCGGGCTTTGGAGGCATCTGAGCATATGACGATATCCAGTGACATGCTCTTACTACTTACCTATACGTAATCTCTGAAGGCCGTCGCACTCCGACCGATGAAGCAACCTCCAATCTTCCTTCTGGCACATAGTCGAGCAATAAAAGACTGCCTGGCATTTCGAACATCTCTTTCGTTTCACCGCCTTGTCAGCAATCGACGTGCCTTGACGCATGGAGTGCTGCCCACGATACTCGATGAGAGACGTATGAACCTGGGGAAAGAGGGGGACGAACGCACCCCGTTGTTGTCACAAGAGGACGAGAATGTCGATTCCCCCTCAGCGATGACTTCCATACTTTTCAAAGCAGAGGCTTGAAAGTGAGCCCAAGGTTCCTTCGCAGGCTGGCTCAAGCTCCTTTGCAAAAGTGCTTCACTTGATCCTTTCACCGCCAGACAAAATGGGGAGTAGGGTAGATAAGGCTCCATGAACTGCAGGAGGGAGCAGGAGAGTGCATATAAGGGAGGATGGTCAGGGTACTCCACATGGCATGCGTATATCAAGCGGATAGCGTCGCCGCTCGCGAGTTGGGCGACAGAGGCGATGAACGACTCATCCCGTGTCCGGACCCACTTGATCATCCCTTCCAGTTGGGTCAAGGCCCAAGACGCGATGCTGCCACCATCGTGCTGGGGCCTTGCGTCGTTTCCGGCCCATGCGAGATCGAGGAGGCATCTTGCAAAAGCAACGATGGTTCGCTTTCGGAGGAGATAGGTCCACAACCCGCTCCACTTCCGGACAAGTCCTTGAATGAGAGACGCGTAGGATTCGAAGAATATCTTCGCGTTTTCCATCTGCACGACTCCTCGAGTTGCCCGCTCGGCCAGAGTTCCAAATCGCCGATTAAGAGATCCAAGGAAATGCCGGGAGAGATCACGGTATTGAATGATGTCCACCAGTGCTTCGCTCCCTTGGCCATCCCCGAGGCAGGCGTTGAAGAACGAGGCTAGCCCTGGAACGGCTTCATCTGATATATCCACGAATGCTCCGTCTTGGAATCTACTGTCCCAGAGTCGAAGAGCCAGTTCGATGGTCGGCGTGGTGTCTTCACTCATAGATCCCAAGTTCAGGCGCCAGTTCCTGTTGAAAGTGAGGCCGGAGCGACAAGTTAGAGGTCAAAGATGCGTGGGAGCCACAGGGCCACAGATTCGACGCGTGTGTAGGTAGCAGAGTGCGCCGCGGGCGACGTCGTGCACAACAAGGCGCCTGAGCATTACAAGGCTTGCTGATTCGGAAGCGCTCGTCCTCTGGTACAAAGAGCGCAGAGGAGCGGCGCGAAAAAAATTGATGGTGTGGTGAATCGCAGTGGCGGAAATTCCAAAGACCGGTAAGGGTACCGAACAAAGAAGTGCCGGGATCAGTGCCAGGAACCGGTTTCCGCTTGGCGCAAAAGCTATTGCATGTACATGAGAAAGAGACGGATTAGCAGGCGAGGCGACTGACATATTCGTTGCGATTCTAGCCGGATAGAGTGAAAGGTCGTTCTGGTAGGCCGTACGTACAATGATTGAGTTGGTAGCCGGTGGGTGTGCGTGTATAGTTAGTTATAAGGACGTGAAGTGGTTCAGAGTACATTGAAGCTTTCCGATTCAGGACGTCGTCATTTCGTACGACTGCTTAGAGGGCGAATCCTTCCAACAGGACGATGCCCTCGTGGACATAAGCCTTCGGAAAAGAGAGGATGTCACTATCAAGCGCGACTTGGCATTGATAAGATGAAACTGAACCTTGCTCCACTTCTATCCCGTTTGCGTCGATAACTACAGAATGGCTGACTCGGGACTAGAGACCATTGCAACGTAGTGGGGAGAGGAGAAAACCGGGGACATGCCGGGACGATACACCCTCTGGCTCCTCGAGGGTCCCCACTGCGATTCTGGGTGCATAACCGGTCGTGTCTGCCACTAAAAGTACACATTTGGATCGACGAACCCGCGGTTTCAACGCCGATAGACCTAGGGCGAATTAAGAGACAAGTCAGTACTAGAAACTCAGCTAGATACGGCAACCGCTGCTCACGCGTTTTTAGTCGCTCCTGGATTGCCCGCCTCGTCCGTTGTGGGATACCCGACCGATAGACTATTCTTCTCCATCGTCCATCCTTGCTCGTGGTGCTGTGCAGATTTCACAGCCTAGCCAGAGACAAGTTGCGCTCGACGGCTCGGTGGAAGTTGGTGGCTGTGCATTGATCTTCCATGGCCAGTGGCTATGCATTGATGGTAATGCCAGAATTAGGGCAGGTTGCGCTTGCCAGTGTTCCGATGCTCGAAAGTGGAAGCATGAAAGCATGATCTGGACGCTAGCGCAAAAAATCGTACGGATATAAAAAGGAGTGCAGATGGTCGATCAGCCGTTCATGCCTAGACCGGTGACCGGCGGTCTAGTTCATGCCCTTCCAGCAGCCAGCATATCATTCAAGTATCAACCCCGGTCATTTGGTAATGCAAGAATCATAAGCGGGGTTCAAGGCGTCAACATGACCCTAGCCGGATCACCTGTCTCTCAATCCGGTCCGGACGACTTCGAAAGTCGAAACCCAGGTCACGGTGTGCTCTATTCCTTTACCTTCTTTCACCCCTTCTTTCACCTCTGGTCTGCGTCGTACCGCAAGCCTATCGTAATGGCTGCTCTTGCCCTACCTCCAGATTCCAAACTGAGGTTCCATGAGGTCGCTAATCTCAAGTTACCTGAAGACGCCCCGCTAATCAACCTGGCGTGTTCTCCAAATGGTTCTCTCCTAGCCATCGCGTTCGAATCATTTGCATACCTTTACGAGCACGTCAAAAGCTCTGATACTGACCATGAGGAGTACTGGGGTCTCAAGGCTGTATATAATATTGAAAATGTGACAGCCCGAATCACTTGCATGAACTGGACATCATCAAGCCTTCTGGTATTTGGGTTTGATAACGGTGACATATCGGTCATGATGTCCAGCTCAGAGGTGAGCCTGCCATCGTCATATGCAAGATAACTGGCCTCAATAGATCGGACAGGAAAATCTTCTCGTCGGCTTTCAAGTGTCGGATTTCCCCGTCAAGTGCATTGAGATCGATCAGAAGTCCCGCTTCGCTGCAATTGTAGCAGGGGACGACGAAGTGGGATTTTGGGAAATCCCGTCTGACCCGGGCAGAGGCAGGTTCATACACATTACGCGTGAGTTTATATTGAAACCCTCTATCGTGCCCGCGTCCATAGGAGCCGACTGGGTAGAGCGGAACTATCTCCCGCCTTTGGACAACACCTTTCAGCTTCCGGTAAACGTCTGCAACGTCCAGTGGTTTGATACGAACGACGAACCTACTCTTGTGGTTGCGTACCAGCACCAAGGAATAGTGTGCGTGCGGTAGAGGGATCTTCTCTCGCACGATGTTGATATGTTCCTTGTTCAGGAAGTGGAAAATGGATTTTGCGAAAGGGGAAGGACATATTGACGGCAACCCGGTGCGAACACAGGCTCCAATGTAGGTGACAGTCATCGTTCCTCAATTTCCAATGCTCACACGTCTTTTCCAGCACCTCTGGTGTCTTCTCTCCCAACGGAGAGCTATTCCTTATCCCCAACGGCAGGAACGGCTTTTCTGTTTTCGAAGTACATTCCGGTCTGAGCGTTGACGAATTTGTCGACCATCAATACGCCAGTGCACCAACTCCTGATCATTTCGACAACCGTTGCGCAGCATTCATGTTTGGTGGGCAATGGCTGGTTGGCGCGAGCGTCGGAAAGCTCAACCTCTGGGAGGTCAAGAGTCGAGTGCTTGCTCAAAGTATCGATCTCGGTATGTCCGACAGAGCCTTATTTGGCTTACCTCAAACCACCTACTTATGGCTGTCAGGAGGGAGGCTGGAAGGGTATTCCATTGGAAAGATAGCGGTGAGTTTATCTGGCGATACTGTATTAAGGACACTGATGGACGTGCGTCAATGATTAAGACTAGTGGTGTGAGGCGCGCCAACGTGATGGAGAACATCCGCATTGCCGCCAGCCTAACTCATACTTTCAGACAAATGGAAATAGGTCTGGTTATATGCAAGGCCTTTCTCATGGGTATGTGTGATCTGAAAGCAGCAAGCAAAGGCACTCACCCCAAACTCATAGATGAAGCAGTGAACGCCCCTATCCTTGTCCAAACACCCGCAGATCGCAACGATGGTTGGCCGAGTTGGGCCTTCGTCCATCCATGGCATGCAGGGGTATGCCTGCTTGCAATTTTCGTTGGAACTGTGGCGCTCGCAGTACGATGAGCTTGGACGGTGCCTCAGGATCTTCATACGCATTGACTCGCGAACGAGGGGAGCTGCATAGGGACAGCTTGATTGGATATACAGAAACTCATTGACATTATCTGACTATGGCTATTTAAACGTCATAACGACGCGGTAAGGGCTTCGTATGGCGGTTCTTCACCGGCACTGCCGTTTCAGCGAGCCTAGCGAATCCATTAGCGACCCGGTTCAGCGCCAAACACAAAGTGGAAGCTGAACTTACTCAACAAAGTTCCGAGGAAGATTCCGAATTTCCACCTTAGGGGTCATTCTGAGTGCCTTCTTCTCGAGGGGGTCCAATTTCTTCAGCCACTTCTTGTCATAGAAATTTTCGGGCAAGCCAGGAGGGGGTGCACTGCGATAAGGGTCTTCTTTGCGGTTCTTACGAGACCTATTCGCTGCCGGATCATAACGTACTCGAGGAAATTCTCCTGTACTCGGGTTGACTCCATCCGGGAAGCGCCTGGCGAGCCCTGCGAGGTCTACTAGGCGGAACAGCTTTCGGACTTCTTCTGAACGCCATGGTAGATCTGTGATGGCATGCTCGCCCTCAGCGTCCGTCTCGTCGCCGCTACAGCACCGCCAGTCTATTTGTGCGCGGGCAACATCAGCGATGTCATCCATTACCCCACCTTCGCCATCTCTGCAAGAGTCGAGGACATTGATTCGCCTGGCGCAGATCTGGAGTTGAAGGATTGAGAAGTTGGGTCAATGTAGCTTGGGGCTCGACACTTACCTTGCGTCGCAGCTGCTGCTTTCGGGCGAGGATCGCCTTTTGCTGCGATTCTTCCTGGTTTTGTGAGTGGTACGCCTTGAACTGATTCTCGAGTTGTCTGATGTGGGTCATAAACACATCCTTGACTACATCCTCGTGACCCCTATAGGAGGGAAATTCTTGAACAAAGTCAGGAACGAATACTTCACAGCCGCGCTTGTTCCAAATGTTGCAATAGCGACGGGCGTCTGGGCCAATACTCTTGAAGTCCAGGAATAATTGAAAGTCTTCCAGAGTGGGACCGTGCTCGGGTCGCAAAGTTTCGGCGTACCGATTTACTCTTGCAAGGGGGACAGAAGTGATAGCCGCCGCGCTACCCGGGATATCAACTCTATCCATTCGATCGAAAACATGCGAACGGACATCTTTCTACCAGGATGTTAGACGGAAACTGACAGTGAGATCGTCGGAGGTGCTTACAGCGCAGCGGACACGGAATCCATTCCTCGGCTGTCAAACATTCCGAAGGCGGGGACGCCCAGGCGGTGTGAGGGACGGATTCAAATCATTAACGCGTGAACGATTGCTAGGAGATGCGCCGTGCAACATGGATGTGACTCTGACGAACTCCGCAAGATCTCGGCAAACAAGCGGTTCATTTCCCCTCTGCCGAAGTGAGCGGTAGACATCGCGCTGAACAGATAGTTAAATGGGGTAATGGGTTAAAGGGGGAGGGGAATATACTTACAAGTCCAGAATCCGGAATATCCATAGCGCCCGAGACATCCGATGCGAAAGACATTGCACTGGAGGCCGGGGAGGGTTGACGGGTAGGGGGAGGATCCTGATCATCCATGAATATCTCGACTGGACCGCTGGCTGGTTCGTTATCCAGGTGGTTCGGTTGAATAGCGCGCGACGGAATAGCCGAGTCGATGACGATGGCTTCATCTTCTTCATCTTCATCCATCCGCTCCGATATCCGGGTCGAGCGTACCATCGCTGTCAACACTCCTCAAGGCTCACCATGTCGATCAGTCACTAGTCGATCGTGGCTCGGAGGGAGGGGGGGGTAGATAAGAACGGCGGGCGCCAATGACATGGCTCATTTGCGTGGTGGGAGAGACTGCCTGGGCGCTTACGATGTCCGATCCCCTTTCCGACACTGCCTGGACGCTCACAAAGGCCGATCCGGTATCGACCTCCATGGGCGGCACTCTTTCGTCTCCGACAGAAACCACAGGGGATGGATTTGGGGAGATAGAGACTTCTGAAGCATTGTCTCCATTATCTGAATGTTGCTAGGAACGAAATGCATCTGCCGACAGGATCACTGGAGCTTGGCTATTCGCAGATCCAACGTCGAACCGGGAATCGAGGATCATGTCTTCGATTCCATGCCATTCGTCGTCTGACCACTGCACGGATTCGGGGCGAACAGACTCGGGAGGAGAGGAGATGCGGACAGTAGGTGGGGGGTTGCGGCTCATTGCGACGGAGTGACTGTCACGGTCGTCCATTGGGCTTGCGGAACGGGTAACGGATTCCATTGATGCTGTGGACCACAAGGGGGATGCCTGAACAGGGACGACTTGACTGTCTTGATAACCAGGATTGATGAACTCTGAGCGCCTGATCACGGACTGAAGGCTACTTCGAGCACTCATAGAGCTCGAGGTGCTGTCTGTCATGCCGATGTCGGGCCGGTAGGGGGTTTCTGCAAGGCCTGCTGTTAGGGCCAGGTCATTTACTCAGGCTTGAAGTAAGGACTTACCTAGGATAGCGCCGAAGTCGGCGATGAGAGTGGGTCCGCCGGGTTGCATTATCAGGTCAATCTCCGAAGCCAATGGGCGTGAATTAGCCGCCGCCGTATTCCAAGGATTCTCCATGTCGAGATCGAGATCGATAATTGGGGAGGCAGCTATCGAAACCCAAGGGTCAAGCTCTACATCAATTGTCATTGAGCTTCGACGATTGGAAAAAACCCCAAATTCACCCTGGGGAGGTGGAGGGAGTGAGTCCGCGAGTCGGAAGGATGCACGGCGACTGATTGAGCCTGGATCCTGAAGGATGATAGGCGACACGACAGGGAGCTCAACTGTGGAGGCCGAGGGGTAATGAATGACCGGCGGTGCAACAGAGAGCTCTGGCTCAGCTGTCGAGGTTGAGTGTCTTGGGATAATCGGGGTTCCGCGGAAAGCTCAACACTTCGAGTCGACGAAACGATACTGATCGACGACGTTTGCTCTACCACTTCTGATGGGGCACTTCCGACCACAGAAGGGACTTCAGCGTCAACGAGCGCATCGAATGGTGGGAAGCCTTCCTCTCCCTCAGCTGGGCGAACAACTTCCGACATGTGGGCGTCAGTGGTAGTGGTCCAAGGGTTAGGGGCGGCTAGAGACATGTATGACAGGGCTGACCCGGAGGATACAGCCACACTATCAGAGCTCAAAGTCGCCGCAGAATGGGAAGGCGACAGGTTGCCGAGCCAACCACGGTCGCTGGAATTAGGGCGCTCCAAAAGGTCACCTGCAGAAGCAACATTGAGACTCTACCGGAAGAGAGATATTGTTATACATACCAATCACTTCAGTCGGCCCATCACAATGCGAAACATCCATATGAGGGGGATGTGGTGAAGGGGAGGAGACCCCGCTGGTAGGGCTACCTCTGTTAGAAGCGGACAGAACGCTCGGGACGTCCGAGCCCATCGCTACCGAGTCAGTGGCCAGTGACGACCTGTGGGAACGGAGAGGCGGATGTGATGAGGGGGTACCTCTATTAGAAGCGGAACGGATGCTAGCGACGTCCGAGCCCATCGCCACTGAGTGATTTGCCACTGACGATCTGTCGGAACGGAGAGAGACAGATTCGATAGAACCGCTCTGACGGTCTGGAAAACGAGAATTTGACGCAATCTGACTCCCAGACACGTCCGGCGCTCTTGAATGGTGGGAAACTGAATAGTCATGCATCTCAGGTGGGACTTGGTGAATGTGTGAAGGCCCACCGCTTGAAGCCAAGATAGCTTGAGCGCCGGTTTCGGGTGCGTGCGGAGAATGGATTTCAGACATGGTGGAGTCGACAAGGACAGTAGAAAGTTCTGTGGGTTCGGTTGGCTGTGGAGATGCTGTCGGGGGCATGCCACTGTGCAGCCTGAGGGATTTCCTTGCTGCGGGGGTCATAGAAGGCGAAGCCTGGGGTTGCACAGTTGGAACAACCGAGTCCCCTATGACAAGAATATGGGTTAGTGGGCGATCTTTCATGAGAATCGTTGGACCTCACCTGCAGATAACTGGAATTGGGAGCTGAGGCCCACAACTGACATGGCTTGGGGTGCCGTTCCGGCAACTTCTTGAACAGGTGGCAGCGTTCTGCCAATCGGGTTCTTATCTCGAGGAGCTACCAATACATTAATGCCAAAGGAGCGTGATACTGCAAACGAATGCTCACTCATCCTCATTGTGTCGCGCTTGTTCGCCGTCGAACGACCAGCGCCTACGTGCGCCTATGAATGGTGACAATCAAGGTATGAAGATGGATGCTCACGAATTTTAAGCAGAAAACGGTTGGGACGTAAGGAAGGAGGAGGAGTGGGTAAGCTCATCCTCCCTCGACCCGCCGCTTGGGGGGCTCCTTCGCGAGACTCAGTACGCGGCCGCTTTGCCTTGTTCTCCACACCCTTGGAAGAACGGAGTCCAGGAGGTGACTGGGATCTCTTGCGCTTCTGCTTTGGCATGGCTAAAGAAATTCGCCGGATATGTTGGGTGCGAACGAAAACAGGGTGCGCAAGGATGGACGTTTCAGAAGGGCAGACTAGGAGGGGGGAGGAAACTAGATAGTGTAATATGAGGATCAGTGGCTAGTTGTGATACACTGAGCCGCCCTACCGTCATGGTCAACGCATATCTCCTGAGCCACTGTACCGCCATGGTCATATGTTGCGAACCAACCCGAGGAAACAAAGGTCGTCGTGCTCCTGTGGCCCATGCGGCGTGGGCATTGCGGTTGGCCGAACCGGACCCAAACCTGACTGATCTTGAAGTAAGTTATAGGCGGAGAAAAATCCTGTTGTGTATATGAGGCAAGGAATTAGCATTGACGGTGACGGAGACTTCGAAAGTTGCGCTGGGGGCCAGATTCAGTGAGCTTGCATTATGACTGGCGTGTGTGATCATGAACCGGCTGCCGACGGCATGTGTGTTTTGCATTTTGAGACTCCGACTCGGAGTCTTCCAGCAGCACGCATGACGATGATCATCATATGGTCCACATCGTCGTTGATCGTTCGAAGTGCTCTCTCAGCCACAGCCAAAAGAGCGACTCATGAGCCATGTCATTCTCTATCTCTACTCTTTCTTCTTACACTCCTGACTGGACGGTGCCACTCCTGCGACAACCTTTCTACCATGGGGAAAGCACCGAAGATCACCAAGTTCCCTCGTCGACTATGGAACCTGCGTTTTTGCCTTCATCCGGACCAGCCCACCATCGTCACAATGCCGCCAGTCCGCACCGCCAGTGTCCTTCCCATTGCGCCGGACCATGCAACAGTTATTCGACTTCCGCCGACTCTTTTCTCTGAGGCGCCTCAGCCTCCGCCGTGTCGCACCCCACAGCGCATCCTTCAACCTGACCCAGTACCCCGCCCCCTCAGCATCCAGAGGACGGCGGTGGTCCCACCGATAACGAGGCTCTTAGGGTACCTCCTTCACCTACGCGCCCTAAGGACGAACCTCTCCTGGGGACACCCCAGATGGGTTCGGTGGATTCGGAGACCCCCTATTTCACCACCCCCATTCCCCTTGCGTCCGATGCGCCGCCCTGCAAGTTCCCGGCGTTCGTCTAAGGGAAGCTCAACCTCTTCGGTGTCATCATACCCACAGGCTTCGACTGGCCCTTCTGAACCCTCGGCGAGCTCTCGACGTCCAAAGACTCTCAAGCAGAAACATCAAGAGAATGTAATGTGGAATACCTAATACCTAGAAATGAGAAATTGACTGACGCTCTTGCCACCGTAGATCCATGAACCATACCGGAAGTCTATACCCAAGAATTTCAGGGGAGCGCATTCACATATCAAGTACGCGTACTACTTCACGTTCGGTGATCGATTCCTGGGCTCTCCACCCCCGATCCCGGAAGGCGTGCATGTTGCCATCGGCTCCGTGTTTATCCTCAAGAAGTGGTCTAGCGACGCGTATCCGAAAGTGCTGCAGAGCTGGTTACGCGTGGCCGGGGCAGGTCGAGAGAGGTGGCTCCCCTTGCGACCGGGACAAGCGTACAACTTCCCTCATGGCGAGTACATCTACTCAATAGACAGGTCTTCGCCGTCGTGGGCGACTCGACAGTCGAAGAAGAAACTGGAATTGGACACCATGAAACGAATGGCGATGCCGCAAGGAGCTGGCAAGCGAAAGCGTGCAGTAGACTCTGAAGAGTCTGAAGACGAAGAAACACCGTCTCGGAGGGTTTCTTCGAGAAGGAATAAGCGCAGGGCATTGTGAAGATATTGTAGGCGGGGCGCGTCTCCCTTAATCCCAGGCCATGCCCTCGCGTTGTAGCACTTGGTCGATGTCACGAATAGCACTTCAATGTATGGTACTTCCCATTGCTTTTATAGTGATGATTCCGGATAGTTCAAGGTTGAGAATCCATACCAGTTGCAAGGCGAGCCTTATCAAGGGTATTCTGTGGGATCCTCCCGTGGTAGCTGCCAATTATCCTTGGATTGGGGAGTTCTCTAAGCGACGCAGCTCGTCGTCGTCGACATTTCACCTCTCAAACCTCTCATAGGTGTTTCGTCGTTGCAAAGAGAGTCCGGATTATTCACGACCAGGTCAAGGAAGGCTTAGAGGTCGGATGTCCCACAAACACGACGGCGAGTAGATGAATGACTTGTGGAAAGATTAGAAATAGCACTTTCTAGTTGCAGAATCACTCTCGGAATCCGGAAGTGGACCCAGCGAGAACAACGAGCCCAGTGGCAATCAGACCCAGAATCGAGCGGAATCCGTGCCCACAATCTTGACTCTGACCCCCTCCAATAATCGCGCACTGAACTCCCGATGGACGTAAACCCAATCAAATTCAAAATTGAGGACACATGTAGTTATATACGAAGCAGAGGTCAGTATGACATGAGGTTCTGGCCCACCCAGAAAAGTATGTCCCATTGAAGACAGAAATAAGCGATGATACCGATACCGGGTACTGTTGCAATAGGAGAGAGGCCGTCCTCAGCAGGGGACTGGCTTGCACAGCGGAAACAAGAGCAGTAAATGCAGCCGTGTCCTTGGACGTGCGAAAGGGTCACTACTAGTAAGCGCTCGGTATGGCTTGCAGTATGGGCGCCTAAAATGACAGGGGAAGACAGTCAGCAACAGGCTGGGAAACCCCCACTCCGCAAGCCCGTGTCGTGATGGAGGACAGAGGGTATACGCGTACTCCATTGAAAGAAGAAGGAATCCTCGAGGGTGCGCACGCGAAGAAGGGAGAGGCAGAACGAGACCCGGAACAGTAGATACAGATAACCCCATATCGATGACTTAATAGTACGTATACAAGGAGAGAAGTTAATATAAAAGCCAACCAAAAA
>JANDKE010001671.1:0-13200 GCA_027627275.1 Coprinellus aureogranulatus | reverse complement strand
GGACAAGCTTCCCGTCGTTGGTGGTCTCCTCGGAGGCTTAACGTAAGTACACTCCTCTGTCCTTCCTGTCCAGGCCCGCTCAAAACTGTGTATGTATGTCGCAGAAAACCCTCGCCGATTTCCTGTTCGCCGTTCTGGTCCACCACGGAGAGGCTCCGTCGAACGGCAGGTCTGCCAACGTTGATGTTCTGAAGACGCTTCTCGCACCCCTTGTTGGCACTGCTACGAGCGTTCTGAAGGGCGTAGGCGTAGATGCCTCTGCTCTAACTGGAGTCGTTGGCGTCTAAATATGATAGGGTTTGGATTGTTCGCGTTAATATCTGCTTCCTTCGACGCCTATTTCTATTACCTTGCCATTGGCGATGATAGCGTAAAACACGATGTTCGATAGACTTCAGCTCTTCTTGATACTCACGCACGGCCATTTCTTCTACGCATCTCTTCTATACATCTCTAACCACTGTGGGTACACCCTAAAGTGGGTTTGACGCGCTTGGCGTCGCGCTCTAATTTACGCGTCGGTCACATCACACGTGCGCGTTCCTGTCACGCTTCTCCCAAACTCTGTTCGGGTTTTGCCCTCAACCCTTTCTTCCTCTTACCACCATGAACCCCAGTCTGCCACTCTTCTTCTGCGAATGGCCCATGAATGGCGGTCCCAAAGCAATATGGATGGACCTAGGTATCAATCACTAACGGGAACGTTCTAAAATTATCGATACTGCGACTGCAGTCCCAGAGCGCCTTGGACGTCCATCGATGATATGGCGGCGATGAATGAGGTGGGTTTCAATGCACGTTCTGTCTTTCCTCCCTCTTCTGATTTTTTGTATAGGTCCTAGTTTACGTGTCTTTTTGGGTCGAAGTACCCAGCAGTGCAGCAAGACCTCGTTAGTTCGACAATTCGGTGGGAACTTTTGGCGCTGGGACTTGACGCACGTTATGCCTTACGGGGCCAGCTATCTTGACTGCGGTGATTTTGACCATATCAATGAGTGTGGGCATGTTATCGAACGTGCCTGCGGCAGTCTGGCCAGCTCAAGCGCTCAGATGACCCTTCCATCAAACCGAGTACAGCCTGACTCATACTCGCTCATACGGCACACGACCAGGTCCCTTGCGGCAAGCCTTGCTTTCCTCCCCCGCATTCGCTTCCAGACCGCCAAGCGCCACACCCCACTGCGCATTGCCAATGAACGTCACGCCCAACGACGACGTACTGCGCCACATCTGCGACCTTCTCACTCCAGAAGAAGTGAGGAATGCGTCTAGCGTTCACCGCGTGTTCTTCGACCGATGGATCAAGGAGAAGTACAGGAGGGTCGATTTCACGAGGTCCGATAGACCTTCGAAACGCTTATGGGAGCGTGTTCGGTGCGTGCCTTTCCATCTCCACGTTTCGTTTGTTCCTGACAATGCTTGGGTTTGGTTACACAGAGACAATCAATGGATTGCCAACGTCGTTACGTGCGTTCACATGAAGCCTTGGCTCATCAAGCCCAAGACGCAGACGTATCAAAGTCGAACGGAGCATGTCTTCAATACTGTCGCCATGGTCTTCGATCCTGACCATACGAAGAAGCAGGTCAAGAAACGCTTCGAGAGGCGCCTGGAGAAGGATATCAACCATATCAAGGAGCTCTTTGCGGTCCTCCACAGCGTCCAGCAGTACCATATGGAGTGGGACAACAACCCCGACTATCCTTCCCAATTGTTCAAAGCATTCCTTGAGCCGCTGTACTCCTGGCGCGACACCCTCACCACCCTTTCCATCCACATTCCGGTTGACTTGCTCAACGGCTTTGTTACGGCAACCCTCCCGCGCCTTCGGAATATCCACATTTGTCTGAGTTCCGGGAGGATGTCCCAGCGCAAGATCAACATCCACCTCGACGGGTTTCTTGTCTTCCTTCACAACCTGAAGGACAGCCTCAAATCCCTTTCTATCTCATCGCACCCGAGTTCCGAGAACCTTGAACTTTCGAGGTTCTACAAGTACCTCGGAACGTTCCCTCACCTCCGAGCCATTGCACTGACTGTGCCCCTTAACGGCGCACACCTTGCTGACCCGCGGATGTTCTGCAGCTTCATCCACAAGCACTCACGGACCTTGGAGTCTTTGTCACTCCAAACGACACGCTGCGCACCGCATGCCGAGCGTCTAGCGCCTGAATGCCTGAATTGGATCCAGACCATCATTGCTTCCATTCAGGAACCGTTCCCGGAACTCGAAGACGTCACTATCGCGCTGCGGCCCTTGCGCGCTCCTCTCGACATCCTCACCCATTTCATACGAATGCATGCCCCGACCCTCAAGTCAGTCGCGCTCACCGATCGTATGCTGGAATGGGGCGACGTCTATCAGCATATCCTCCCTGCATTTTCTTCAGCGTCGCCTCTGGACGCTAGCATGATTCGCCTACAAACCTTGCAGATGCGTGTCACTGCAGTCACTCCTTGGATTCTCAGCGGGCTCGCCACCAAACTGCCGCGGCTGAAACATCTGAAGTTGGAACTGGCGGATAGAGCGCGGATGGCGGCTCATATTCAAGACTTGGTAAGTCCATTCATTTCATCTAAGATATTCGGCTCAGCTGAATATTTGCCCCTTCTAGCGCAAGTACGAGGACGACCTAGACGCATATGAATTCAACGGAACTAACTGGGCGCTAGAGCGATTGGAGATTACGCCTGGACCGAACGACTTCTGGATCAAGGCGCTCGAAAGTGTCCTCCCTCAACGCATCCCTGCTCTCCAAACTATCAAGGCTTTCGACATGACTGTGAAGTAACGCCAATTCTTGAAGATACCTGCTATACCCTCTCCTCGTTACGACTTTCATGACTCATTGCATCTTCACCGGAACCACAGACTGCGTAATCGTGTAAACCATTTAACTGTACCTGCATCTTTGTACTGATAGACGATATGTATCTGTATTGTACGTTGGATCTTTGTTTCAGCGGGATGCCTCGCTTTTACGCCACTACTCTGCTCAGCTCTCTTTGGGCAGGCGAGTGGAGCTCATGTAGGTTAAGGTGCGTTCATGGCCAGCCTCTTCTCCTGGACCCAGGCTGATGTATATCCGCTCCGGTCCTTGGGTTGCTCAGATACTCGAGTAGAGTCGCAAAGACAGTATGGTACAAGAGTCGAACTGTGGCGTCAATGTCACTTACCTGCTGCGCTTCGGCCCCACCTGCTTCTACCTGCGAGCACCCCTGAGCAGGTACGATCGCAGCTGCGATGCCTATCACCCTTAGCTCGGCTATCTACAAGTACCATCGCACCATTGAGGTTGTGTGCGGTGGGCTGCGACATATAAAGAGACCGTTGCAATCGCAGCACCACACCTCATTCCCGCCATGCAACTTATCCTTACCACGCGGGATCCTTACAATGCTAACTACTGCACAGAGGAAGGCCAGGTGATCTACCAGGTCGTGTCGCCGTTCAAGCTTTTCCAAACCCGGAAGGCGACCATCGATAAAGTTATACCTACTAAGAAATCCGAGGGTGAGTTACTCGTCAGGGCCTTCTCTCGCTATACCATGTTCACCAAATCCGTGTCGACCCTTTGACAAATGCAGATATGCAGGACCACTTTGAGCGTATCGGAGAAGTGGTGTTCAACTGCTTTACCCCTTCTATCATCACCTTCAACAATGTTAGTCAAAGTGTGAACAAGGTCTTCAGGAAGAGGCTGGCGTTGCTGAATCTTGGAAGGTACGGTGGTGATTCGTACTTTGTTTCTTGGGAGCACGCGCTGATCGAGCCACTAGCAACCGCATCTTCACTGGCCCCGATGGTAAGGAATACTACTGGAAGCTTGCCAACACTAAGCCTGTGGTACGCGAATCTCCTCACTCTGCACTCGCTTGTGCTCATGGAACCGTTGAATGATAGCTGTACACGAACGATGGCACGGATACCCATGTTGCAAAATTCCACAGGAAACATTTGGGAATCGTTGGGACCGCTCGACCAGCAACGCTCGAGATATTCCCTGCTGGAGAGCATATGGTAGACCTCATTGTGGTGACTCTCGTGTACATCGAGAAATTGAGACGCGACCGAGACCGATCGCGACGTTCTGGAGGCGGAGGAGGCGGAGGCGGGGATGGTGGAGGCTGAGTGCATTGCAAGGATTGCGTATTCTATGTTTGACTCTACTTAATACTTATGCTAACGAACGAAATGAATATGCGTGACACGCCTTTCGAGTGGTGAGTCTACACTTGCCTGGACTTCTCTTGACCCTTGTTAATATCATTTCACAGCCCTTCATAGGACGGTCACTGGTGATTGATATCACAGCTTCCAAGTACACGTACAAATGAGCCTCGAGTCGTTGATATAAGAAGGGTGTGGCAGCCGCAGCAGCCCAACTCATTTCACCCCATCATGCAGCTCATACTCACAACCCGCGACCCGTACAATGCAAACTATTGCACTCCAGAAGGACAAGTGATGTACAAGGTCGTTTCGCCGAACCACCTCCTGCACCGCCGCAGGGCCACCGTTGACAAGGTCGTGCCTTCTGGATCGGAAGGTTAGTGGGCGCTTACTCCCGTAGCGTTTTCTCATTGTTTCGCGGAACCGCAGATATGCAGGACCATTTTGAACGCATCGGAGAGGTGGAATTTCACAGCGTCAACCCCTCGGTGATCACCTACAACAATATCCGCCAGGGTGTGGACAAGTTCTTCAGGAAGGGAGGCGCGCTAAAGGTTGAGGACATTGGAAGGTGTGACTACGTCGCAAGGTTTGCTTGCTTGGAACTGACAATGCTGCTCAGCGACCGTATTTTCACTGGTCCGGATGGTAAAGAATATCTGTGGAAGATCTCCCTCTATACGCCTGCGGTACGCACAACATCACTATCCCTCGTGTTGAGCACTAATCACCTCCATCGAACAATAGCTTCTCACGAACGACGGAACGAACACAAAGGTTGCCGATTTCCGGCAGAAAGACCTCTTTGGATTCCACCCCAAATCTCGACCTGCCGTTCTTGAGATACATCCCGCGGGTGAGCACATGGTGGACCTCATTGTAGTGACCCTTGTGTACATCGAAAAGTTGAGGCGCGGTGAGAGGGGACTTCCCCTTCGTGAATACAACGTAGGATTATCCTCGTTACGAGTTGCATGACTCATTGCATCTTCCCCGGAACCACAGACTGTGTGAACGTGTAAACCAATTAACTGTACTTGTACGCCTGTACTGATAGATGATTTGTATTGTATGTTCGACCTTTGTTTCAGCGGGAAGCCTCGCTTCTGCGCCACTACTCTGCTCTGCGCGTTTTGGGCAGATGAGTGGAGCTCATATTAAAGGTGCGTCCACTGCCTCTTCTCTCGGTTCTGGGCTGATGTACCTGCACCAGTCTTTGGGTTGCTCTGACAGAGTCGTCGAGGCAGCGTGGCATGAGAGTCGAATTGTGGCGTCAAAGTCGTCTATCGTGCTGCGCTTCAGTCCACCACCTGCTTCCACCTTGCAAGCACCCCCTGAGCAGGCACGATCGCGGCCGCGATGCCTATCACCATCTTGGCTACCTGCAAGCACCAATACACCATTGAGGTTGCGTGCGGTGAGCTGCGACATATAAAGAGACCGTTGCAATCGCAGCACCACAGCCCGTTTACCACCATGCAGCTCATCATCACAACGGGGGATCCGTACAATTCTAACTACTGCACAGAGGAAGGCCAGGTGATCTACAAGGTTGTGTCGCCGTTCAAGCTTTTCCAGACCCGAAAGGCGACGATTGATAAGGTCGCTCCTTCGGATCCGGAAGGTGAGTTACACATTAGGCCATTCGCTCGCGCTAGGACCTTCTGTTGAGCGATGGTTGAATTCAGATATGCAAGACCACTTCGAACGTATCGGAGAAGTGGTTTTCCACATCTTTTCTCCCTCAATAATCACCTTCAATAATGTCAGCCAAAGCGTGAACAAGTTCTTTAGGAAGAAGATTGTGTTGCTGAATCTTGGAAGGTACAGTAGGCTTCGGACTTCGTCTCCTGGAACCAGGCGCTGATGGAGTCGTCTAGCAATCGCATCTTTACTGGGCCAGACGGTAAAGAATACTACTGGAAACTAGCCAACACGAAGCCTGTTGTGCGCGAATTTCCTCTTCCTCTACTCATCTGTGCTCATGGAACGATTTTATGACAGCTGTACACGAATGACGGTACAGACACACGTGTTGCTAAAGTCCACAGCAAACACTATGGAATCATTGGGACCGCTCGACCAGCGACGCTCGAGATATTTCCCGCGGGAGAGCATATGGTAGACCTCATCGTGGTGACTCTCGTGTACATCGAGAAATTGAGACGCGAACGAGAACAAGCGCGCCGTTCTCATGGAGGTGGGGGCGCAGGTGGTGGAGGCTGAGTACACTACACAGACTGCGTTCACTTCTTATGCTCGGATGTATGCTAACGAACCAACTTATGAATTTGTACAACAAGTCTTCGAGTGGTGAGCGAACGCCTTACTATAAAAGGCGTTGTTTGGTATCCCTTGTGATCCAAACACGAAGGAGGGGCGCGGCACGAACCTAACCTAGGGAAGATCTCCCTCTATACGCTGTGGTAAGCACGTTTCATTATCCCCTGTGTTGAGCGCTACCCACCTCCATCGTACGATAGCTGCACACGAACCACGGAACGAACACCAAGATTGCCGACTCCCGGCAGAAGGACCTCTTTGGATTCCACCCCAAGTCTCGGCCTGCCGTTCTTGAGGTACATCCCGCGGGTGAGCATATGGTGGACCTCATTGTAGTGACCCTGGTGTACATCGAGAAGTTGAGGCGCGGTCGAGAGGGAGCCTCCCCTTCGTGAATGCAGTCTGTCGGTTCAACCCGGAACGCTGTTTCTCCAGTTTCAGGAAGCGGCGCAGTGCGAGAACCCTAAGGCGGGCGCCCGATGCGAGTCTGGACACGTCGAATTGCCGTCGATACAGCTTTTGGGCCTTCCAACCGGTCCGAGGCTGAAAGCTGTACCCCACCTGGAGCTCAGGCATGATAGCCATCATATCTTCTCGTTCTCCGCTGTGGTTCTAGTCCTCGATGTGCTGCGCTATTTCAAGGCTCTACTTTCGGGAGAGCAGTGACATCATTCATTTCCCAACGATACTCACCNCCTCCATGAAGCTCAACTTGAGCACTCGCGACCCGTACAACGCTATCTATCGTACGGAGGANGGCCAAGTCCTCTACAGGGCCTTGTCACCTTTCAAACTCGTCGATCGACGAGTTATCATCGACAAAGTGATACCAAGCAAATATGACGGTGCGTNTCGATGACTTACGCGGAAAGTTGGCNACTGATCATGCCGNGCAGATATGCAAGACGAATTCAAGCGCATCGCAGAGCTTGAATTGCATACCATGTCGCCTTCTGCNATTATATACGAGAACGTGAGGTACAGCACCGACCTCTTCTTCCGAAAAGGAAAATTCGGGCTCCTCGGGAGGTATGTAGAAGAAGTTTGCAGCNCTTCGAAGCGATNTTTAATCNAGATGCAGGGACCGGATATTCGAAGACGGGCCAGACGGTCAAGAATACCGTTGGTCCCTCTCCAGCAACAACCCCGAGGTGAGCATGCNTGAGCTTTCAAAGCACCTACTACNAGCAGTTTAATACCTCNCTCAGCTGCATACCAATGATGAAGCCAAAACGCTCCTTGCTAAATTCCATCAACAGCAAGGCTTCACGAATATCGACCATTCCGCACACCCNGCAACACTTGAGATCTTCCCTGAAGGAGAGCACCTAATGGATCTCATCGTCGTTACGCTGGCGTACGTTGAGAAGTACAGGCGAGATCGTGAAAGAGGACAAGCAATATGAGCTCAAGGGAGCGACGTCCAGCGAAATGAACTACAATCTTCTGCGAGAGGAACAAGAATTGTATTTTCACTGTACACGATTTGAACGCAGGAAGGAAATCATGAAGAGCCGTCAAGTCATAAACGTTTCGTAAGGAAGATAGCAGGGAAGTGACAACCATGGTATGAAAGCAAGGGAACCCAAACAATCGGCGAATTGAGTTTAAGAAAGGAAGTCCGGGAGGTTGATCTTGAGAGGGAACAAAGGCCTGCGAGGCGAAGTAAGCGGCTCGGAGGATTCTGACTGCTTTCCAGCGCTCGCTGAACCACTCTCTCCTGGGCCTAGCTTCTTGATTGCCTTGTCGAAGAACGCGAGGACTTCAGCGTAATGCTTGTCCTTCTGATTTATCAAGCGCATCGCGGCCGCCAATCGGTCCTTCTCGCTGCGATTGGCGTAGTATTTATCCTTGGCCTTGATAACATCCTTCAAGAATTTGAAGAAAGACTGCAGAACCTTCTTTGTCTCAGGTCCGAAGGTTGGGACGACGTCGTTGGCGTTGAGTGTTTTTGCCTCGAACAAGCGACGCTTCGCTTTCGCAGCTGCTTCGGCGTCTCCGGTTGTCAAGTAGATAGCGTGAATGGGGGCATGGCATTGGGGATTTTGCCATTTGAACGCGGCTTCGCAAAGGACGTAGAAGGCGGATTCCAGGTCGTCCAGGTGGTCACGTATATAACGGCGCTTGAAGTCTTTGTCGGTGTTCCTTGTGAGGACGTTGATAGACATGTACCCCGGGGTTCCCTATTCAAAAGAGATATGAGCGCTTTAATCCAGATCTAAGTGGAAGATGCAACGTACACAGCCCATATTCCGCTCCTCGCTGAACTCATTCGCATCGTAGGCCATGTCCAGGTCAATTAAGACACCGCGATCCCCTGAACTTGCATTTTCGTTTCCTAGGAGTACGTTTCCCCAAGAGACATCGCGATGCAACAAACCTGCATCGTTAAGTCCTTGCATTCCTGAGAACGGAACAGATTAGCCAACGGCGAACAACACCAATAGATGGGTGCTCACCGGCGATCGCGTCGCGCGAGGCAGTAAGGAACTGCCTCTCGTCTTCGCAGCTAACTAACTTGCTGCCATACTGCTCCAAGATGACCCGGGACTTGGACTTATAATATTGGGTAGGGTTATCGTATGGGGTCATCGAGGGTGTGGCGCGCATGGTCCCCGTAAACGGAAAGCACTTCGCTTCCATCGAAATCATCTGAACAACTCCTGGAATACCCTTCGCACGCTGGAGATGCTGCCATTCAGGAGCCCTGTGCCCCCCGACCCAGCTATCTTTGATGATTAGGTCCTTCCCGCTTCTAGGATCAGATACCTTCCAGACTTTGAGCCCGCGAGACTCGATCTCGGGATGCGCGACCCATGGATCGACCATTCGCATAGGGTAGCGAGTGCGAATGTTGTTCTCGTCGGTGACGGAGATGTATCCGGAGATCTTCTTTCCGTTCTCGTCATGCTTCCAAACAACGCTGGTGTCAAACCCCAACTGTTCCTCGTCAAAGGAGCAAGCTCCTAGGATATACTGGACAAAGGTCTCCGGCTCTTCATGTATGTTGACGAAAGGTCCGAATTGCGCACCAGCGCGGTCGAAGTGTATAAATCGTATGCTTTTCTCTGTCATGTAAAAGCATCGAACATATTCCCGGTTCGTTTGCTGGATGAGGATCTGTCTGAGTGAGGCGAAGTTAATCAGCGCAATGCACGTTTGCCGCCATTAGAAGAGTACGATTTACTTTGCGCACACACCCAAAAGGATGATCTGATCTTCGAGGCAATGCATCGCACTCTCTATGTCCACAATAAAGCAGGTGGCGACGTCCGTATACCCGCCCCTCTCTGAAGCTGGCTCGAACGAAGAACCCGTCGCGGTGATAACCAGGGTCGGAGAAGAGTACTGGGTGTGCGCGCCGACATTGATCAGCTTCTTCTCGCGAGAGTCGATTACAGTGCGAGTCGCAGTCCTATCGTGCCGTACTTTGCTTTCAAGTAGAGCGATAATATCGGTGATTGCGTTGCATAAAGCCTGGACTATAGAATCCTTGCATTCGGCGTGGGCGGGAAACTGAATCCAGCGCTCAGTCTTCGTGCTGTAGAGAGAAGTCTCGACAAGTTAGAACAGGATATCATCGATTGAAATGATAGGTTCGTCGTCTGGCGTTGGAAATTCAAGTTCTTCCGTCTGCTCTACGACATTGTTTAAGTTTCTCTCTACGGCAAGCTCTTCTTCGTCAAGTTGGCGACGATCGCGCGAGTCCGATGTCAATTTGGCCGAGTAAGAGTGCGAGACAGGCGCGCCTGGAAGCGGGGGAGCCATCTTTCCAGCGGGGATGGTAGCGGTACCAAGGAAAGGTGGAAAGCTATCTGGGAAACGAACTTTTGAACTGGTAATTGCAGCCGTACCAGTGAGCGGTGAGCGCGAACTTCGATCCCAATCCGCTACTTTTACACGTGACCCTGGATTGCCGTGAAGCCGCGGTCGGGAATGGCTCGCCGAACTGATTGCTCGCAATTACCCGAACGCGGCGAAGCCTGCCGCAAGGTAGAGTTTGAGCTTGAACCTCGAAAAGTCGTCCCATAAGCCGGGGCGAAGAAGAAAGTGGGTGCCAGGACGTCAATACAGGGCGGTAACATACCGCGTTTGCCTCCGCGACTTGTACACAGTCAGGGCTTCGAGTTTCGGGTCATTTGCGGTTTGCTTGCTGTGATGATTGAAGCCTGAAGGAGAGCGATAGACTCGCCGCGGGTAATGAAGGATGACACCACTTTCATACCTCTGGCCTACTTCGCCAACTGTTGATTGCTTCGGACTTTCTCCCGCTTCCATAGGCTAGAACGCGCCGCCCGGCGGGTTCAGCAATGAAGATCGTATCCTTCGGCGAGCAAACACGGGAAGCGATCGAAACAAGCCCTGTAAATTGCACATTTCAATTTGGGGACCACAGGCGAAAGACGCGCGCATTTAATCATGAGCGCGTAGCTAGAAGCAGTGGTGTTTTCTGTGAAGACATTCCTCAGCTTCATGATAGCGAAATAAACGGCGACTATACGCAGTCTTTCATATCTTTAGAGGTGTAAACGATCAAGTCTCACTGAGTCTTGATTGCGGGAGGGTACTCGATCCTGAGATCGAGAGTACGGACCCAAATCCCGGGTCACCACTGTATTGCCTTCCCTTGACAGCTCGGTACCGTTCAAGCCGCGAGTTTGAGGGCCGTTCTTGCAGAAGGGGTTATCCGATAGCGCCCTCCTTCTAGCCTTCTTAAATCAGAGAAGCTGACCATGCTACATGTCACAGGTCTAGGGCCGACTCAATTAACCTCGGTTCATCCAATTGAAGGGAAGGCTGCCTGAAGTCGACTGATGTGGCAAGATCCTGGCAAATAATCTCATGAGAACAAGGTCTAGGTCGAGGCGTTTTTCGCCCAAATCACATACTCCCAGAGTGTCGAGGATACCCGGGCGCTGGCGCCGCGACTTGATGCCACCTCCTCTGTTTTCCTTCACGGAAAGCGCTATGAGGGCGCAAATTTTCGTTAAGTTTGGTAGATTCCTGAGCCTCCAAAGCGTACCTCCTCATTCTACGCAGATTTTCAAAATCTCGAACCATGCCCGTCTCCAGCAACGCGAGGCGAGCGTCCTTAGCTGTGGGAATTCCGCCAGAGATAAGATAAAACAGCATCTAGTCATGTGATGCAATTACGCCGCCCTTGATCACTGTGGGAGTCGGCAACCCCTGTGAACAAAACGATGCGACAAAACCGTGACTTCCGCTTTCGGAAATTCCGGGGCCATTGCCCCCGAACCACAATGTCCTCGTTCTCGAGGCCGTCCGTTTTCCATGTCTGAGCGAGTGTACCATGAGAAAATGGTGAAGAGAGATAGCACTTGTTAATACCATTGGAATGGCACCAACTTTGCGNCTCNNTTTTGACCCAGTCATACCCGCAACACGAGGCCCTACTGCCCCCGGACTACCCGCCCCATTTCCCTTTTGGTTTCATGCAAGTCCGCCCATGCTGGAAAGTCTGGCGATTCCTANACNTATTTTTNAACCCTGGAAACACATTCTTGGTCTCCATTTTTTCATAATGCTTCCCATTTCAACGCTATCGGGCGATTACTGCCTCTTGCCTGCTGCCTTACGCACATATCTCCGTCTGTACGAGCTATCTTAAGAATCGGGGACCAAGACAATGCTTGTATATGTATTCGGTACAACTCTTCTCACTATAGCTAGTCCACCAGGTGAAGGTCGAGCGAAGTAGAAATGGGTCACGGTTTCTGGCGCAGGCGTCGGAGTTTAAAATGGCGGGGGATTGCTGGATCCCAATCACTGTCGGCAACGGCGACGGCGGCTGCAGAACCTTTCCTTCTATCCTCCACGAAGGATACTGGCGGCAGCGAGCAGAGCGATTTCTTGACAGCGAGTAGGACGCCAACGATGTCTCTGCCCAAGGTTCGTCGAGATGCAGTTCAATTGGAATCGTACGCGTTGCTGATGATCGTCTATAGCGGATTATCAAGGTCAATACAGTGCTCTACACCGTGAACATTGGATGGCCAGCTGACCTTTGGCATCGACGTATATCGCAATCCTGAATACATCTTGCTCTTCTGGTGCCTTGATCGAACGGGTATCAGGAAACAGAACGCCTCGTTGCGGACCCCGCGCCAGGCATTACTGCCGCCCCACACGACGACAACCTGAGGTACTTCGATGTTACCATTGAGGGTCCAGGAGGAAGCCCGTTTGAACGTGCGTATATGTGGATTCCTAGAGTCTGTTCGGTTGTCGTGCGCACACCTAAGGTACCGATTAGTGATAGAGAATACCGAGCTGTAGTTTCAACTAATATACATACCATGAACCGAGGTACCGAAGGCTGCAAAGTACGTTTGAATTCGAATTATTCAATTGCCCGCCTAAGCCGCCTTGTTGCTCGCAATCAGAGGAAAGATATGTGATTGAGCTCGAGGGAAGGGTACAGTGGCCTTGAGAGTATGTTGATCAGAAAGGGCACCCTATATCGCGGATACTCGTACCAATAGGTCTCAAGTATGGCCATACACCACCTATACACATTCTCTGGACATCGGTGCTGTCATTATGTCTGTTGCTTTCTAATTTAAGTAGCTAAGAGTAGTAAAGCAAGGTTCATATCTGCGAGGGTGCTCATATTTTTAGTGGAAATAACGCCGCACACTCTAGGCGCGCTCGTCTTGCCAGCCTCTGAACACCTCTGAAGGGGATGATCATGGCGCTGGGCGCTCGCGAGTCGGACCGCCGGG
>JANDKE010001670.1:0-13204 GCA_027627275.1 Coprinellus aureogranulatus | reverse complement strand
CCGTCCCAGTCACCTATCAGCGTCGAAGAATCAGCGAGAATAACAGGGAGTACAAAAGAGAAGACAGACGTACGAAGGGAAGAAGATGTTGGAGCGAATTCCTCCGGCACAGAATCTGTTGGGTAGCGCAACGCTGTCGTAGTCTCCAACTCCAGGGCATTCCTGTTGGAGGGTCCTGTCCACTCGTACTCCGTCCAGCACCTGAACGTGATAGCGTTGGAGGCGATGTTGTTGATGTCGCGGTCTCCCTTCGTCCGAATCATAGGGTTCCCAGTGATCATGCGGAAGCCCTGCAAGAAGGGGATTTATTGATGCCTTCCACATCGGATGCAGGTGAGCGCACCTTGGGGAACGCAGTGACCCTCTCATTGGGTGGATACAGGTTGATGTAATAGACGGTGTGCCCACCGGCGGGGTTCCCGATGAGGTGGTTGGGCTTCTGGGGAACCTGCGGGATGGGAGACGGAGAGGTAGAAGTGATTATCAGCGGGTACTCGGAATTGATAACATAGGGAAGTGCGTACTCGGATGTAGCTCCCATTTGAATGCTTGAAATATAGAACAGCGGTCCAATAGTTCGACTTGTCCTCTTTGAATCGGCACGTTGTACAAGTCGCGATCTGGGCGTAGTCGTCCTTCGGATCCATCGAGAGGTTGAACCTGTGCCAAATTCGAGTGCGTTATCAGCTATCACACACCCAGAAGTGGTATGGGTGCTGACGCGTTCTACAATAGCTCGTAAGTAAGGATCGAGATCGAGTGAATAGTCCGAAACGTACTCCTCCTACGATTTGGTGGACATGGGGAGCTACCTGTCCTGGGGTAACCAACCTTTCAATCTCGTCAGATCGCATAGCCAACGAATACAGGAAAGAGACGTACGGGTCGAAGCGTTCAGTGACAAGCTGACCACACCCAAAGCGAATCGTCGCTCTGGCTGTTTGGACCGCGAGAGCGAATGGGAGGAGGTATTTGAACGAGACCATCTTAACTACGAGCCTCTACCCCAACCTACGTTAGTCGAGGACCAGAAATTATCGACAGGGGATGGCTGCGGTATACATATGGGCTCACGAGACCCCCGATGTGCCCGCTATTTTGGCGCACATTCGAAGCTATCGCGCTCCAATGGAGGCATCTCGGAGCGGACATGGAAGCCTAACCCGCATCCAATGGGGAGTTTGAGAAGCCCCGAGGGTTTCTGATCGGAGGACAGCCAGAAGGTCTAAACGAGGATCGGTGGGTAATGGTTTATGCGATAAGAGAACCAGATGGGGTCTTGCTGTAGCTGACTTCTTCAGATATTCAGGGAGGGTAGAGCACATTTTGTATCGAATAAAGTGCCAGGCTGAATACTGCGAAACTGGGAGGAGATGGGGAAGAGACTTCTCGGCCATTCCACTCATCGCGCAAACGGACCGAGATTCAGCAATCGGACTGTGGTCTGACTGGGCTGGGCGCACAAAGTCCCGCGATAGTGTGTTGCCGACACAAGCATGACCGTTGAAGCCAAAGCCAATCCAAAGAGCACCACACTGAAGGGTTGAGGTGTACCTTGAGCGAAAACCCTCTCCAATGGGGGTGCGAAGTCCGAGCACGATTAGAGAGGCTCTGTCAGAGATCAAGAGCGAAGGGGCGCGACAAGGACGCGATCCCCGATTTTCGTCCCCTCGGATCAGTGCGGGGCGAAGGGTGAAGGGTGAAGCGCGTGGACGCTTTTCTCCTGGGTGTAACGCGCAGAGGAGCCCAGTCGTGAATATGCGAAAGGAGGAAGGACGTGAGAGGATCGTGAGCAAGCAACTCTAGCTTCGGTAGGTGATAGCGTGGGTACCTTATTCTACCCAAGAATTGAACCCGTTCAGCGATGGATGAGCACGGGAAGGAACAGGGACACGCACCTCACCTACAAGCAGTACGAGAAAGAGATACACAAATCCCAAGCCGCCGCTCAAACAGCCCATTCGACGTAAGACGCAGTGCCACATTCGTTCCCTATTCCCATAATCCTGAAGCTTCACTCTACCCGTGCAGAAGCCATAGAGCGTGTTGGCTGGGCGCGTCGGGTAAGACATAGCGGTGCATTGGGTGGTGTTGCATGGTCTAGGTTCAGATATGAGCACTCTGAGTGGATTGAAGAAAGCAGAACGTACCGAGTTCAACTGTCTTCCCTTCCGTTGATGCTCGCCGACAGCCTGTCTACTAGTAGAGTTTGCCCCGTAAAGTGGCGGAGAATTGGGCATTGAGACTTGGCCTCGAGAATCAGGTGGCTTCCTACATTTCACTCCACAGATTCGAGGCACTTTGGAAGTTCTGCGAGGTGTTACGACTGCCTCAGTGTCGACAGTTGAAAAGGAAGGGACGCCCACGCTGGAGGTCACACAGCCCGCCTTGCCCTCCGGATCAGGCGGCACGTCCGGGCCGCCGCCCTATCTAATTTTCGCCCGACAGCTCTTAACACCTTTCCTTCTTCCTAACCGCCACCACATCGAAGCCTCTACGTTGTCGAGCTGCCTTGGAAAACCTCTCGTCTGGTATATCCTCTTCCAATATGACTCCCCTCGAGCATGTGGTTGCTCATGCGCTACGCTATCGGACACCTATGCGAGTCACTCTCTTTGTGTTGAACTCAAGCATTCGGGAGATTACGCCTGCGACGTACGCCAAATCCTCGTGAGTGGATTACGGTCAGACACGGTACGCGAATCTTGCGAGTCGCATTCTCTTGGCGGCGATTCCAGTGCCGCACCCTGGTGTAAAATGGCTTCCTCGAGCTTCTCTTGGCCGCGCGACATGAAACCATGGCTAATCTGGGATGGTGGTCGAAGGTTTAGCTCTTGCGCTCGACCATCCTCGCAGTCTCCGAATTACAGGGAACCTCCTGCTACCAAGTGGCCCTGCCTGAAGGAGGTCCGTGAAAAAAACTCACGTTTCTGGGCGCTCGGACGTCGACCGGAGGCTGCTGGCGGCCTCTACCTCGAATGTGCCCCACCACATCGCATCCACCTCTCCGCAAGCGACACTCTAACTACCTGCGGGGGACCGAACGCTCCGACGTCGCCGATCCCTGAACTCCCCCCAACGCGACCGCCTAGGCACCCGCGCGTCCCAATTCCAATTACCCGCCAAGCAGCAGCCGCCCATCAACAGCCGCAAGCGCCAAAAGCGACGTCAACCCCTGGGAGAGTCAGATCGCCGCAGCCGGGGAGGATCGGTCTCGTACCAGGTCGGGTGCGCCATCTATACGGTCCAAGGCATCCTCTGTTGGGCTGGGCGCAGCCTCGACCGGACCTATCGAGGAGGTGACGCCCTGGGAACTCTATCCTGCCCCCGCTCCCCTTCCTTCCGGCAAGCATTCAACGACGTCCAGCGTACCCATCTCCCATTCAGCTTCGTCGTCGAGGTTCCCTCATACGTCAAAACCGACCGGCGCTACCGAGGATGTCACTCCTTGGGAACTGCACGCAGAACCAGACACGGAAATTAACTCACCAACACAGCAACCGGCGCTCACTGAATCTCCGCAGGCCAGTATCCTCCTACCTCCTCGCTCGAAGCCGGCATCGGTCATTAGCAACGGCTCATATGCAGTACATCGACATTCGACAGCGACTGGGCCCACCGAGGAAGTGACGCCATGGGAGTTGCAGATTCCTGCGACACCGGAGGAGCCCACAGAGAAGGCGCATCAGCCCTCTCAACAACGACTTTCATTGACGTTGTCAAAGGCCCAACTGGAAGACGTTATGCCGTGGGAGCTGTACCCTGCGCCCCCCACCCCTCCCCTGCCAGCCTCGATGAGAAACGGCACACATAGCGTCAGTCCTTCCCCTTCCCATCAATGTCCAGCTGACCCTATTTCTCCAGAACCGGGTCTCCATGTCCTCCAACAGACTTGCAGAATTTGGTCTACGACGGCGACGGAGTACTGGGAGTCGACCATCCAAATTCCGCGCGAAACGCGATCGTTCCAAGACACCACCCCGAGTTAGCTCATCCCAAGCCATTTCGAACGACAACTTTAACTACACTCAAGAGCCAAAGTCTAATACCCCCTCTCTACTCCAGAACGACAACCACTGGCCCCTTCCTCCAGCATCAGCCCCACCCGCGGTCGAACTTGCGCCATCAAGTTCGAGCGCCAAGGAAACGAAAACGCAATTCTCCACGGCTGACCGGACGATATTGGAGGAACTGAAGCGGAACATCCATGCCCGAAACGCCCAGTTTGTGCTGAAAGGCGTTGGTGTCCACCTGACGGATGGCACAGTGAGTTTGGGAAAGCGGCATCACCCGTACTCGAGGCACGAAGTACCATACCCCCGGAGTTACGACAGGGAGGTCGTCGATATGTGGGTGGTTATTCTTACATGGCTCGCAATTCTATCTCAATTCGAATTCCTCTTCAGGGACGTCTGGGAGACGCTATTTTGCCAGGATATCTGCGAGAGCTTGACTTGGCACGTCTTTGATGAGCCGCCACTGAAAGTGTGAGTCTTCCCCAGCCTGTTACCGTCGCATGCCGTCTAACCGCGTTGGAACACCACCAGATTGGATATAGGATGCGGCAAGTATGATCTCACTCCCATCAACCATTCCGCTAATAGCATGTCTGCAGGAACTGGCACCTGGATACTGAATTGTGCTCGTACTTGGCGGGTGAGTGTTCCCCGAATATGTTCCACATCTTTCGCGATCTTAATTGTTCGGAACAGGAATCGCACTTCGTTGGTTCGTATTCGTGATACCTTGTCAGCGGCCCTATGGTTGATTGCAAGAATAGGTTTGGATTTGGTGCCCTTACATCCCCACCTGCAGCAGGTTGGGTCGGAGTATGCCTCACGGATCACATGGGTGCAGACGAACTTGTGAGTTCACACATAACTCATGCTACGCATGCTCTATTTACCGTACATCCGTCGTAGTCTTGAAGGACTTCCGTTCCCGAACGACGAGTTTGACTTTGTGTAAGTTGGCAGCTTCGTGGGATACGCGCCAGTCTAATGTACGGTGGCGGATCCTCCAGTCACGTCAAACGTATTGCGCTCGGTGTACCAGAGGACAAGGTGCGTAGCCATTCAGTCAAGGCTCCGGCGGCATGCAAATCATCGGTTTCGTAGTGGGACGCTTTGTTCGATGAAATCTACCGCGTTATGAAGCCTGGCGCCGCGTTCGAGGTGAGTAGTATTGAAACGGCTCGTACAACTACTGCGAGCTGAGCTAAATATGTTTCCTTGCAGATGCTCGAAGAGGACCTATTTTTCCCCGGAAAAGCAGTGGAGAGTGACGACGACGCAGATTTAGCATCACCATTATCACGGGCCAGCTCGATAACGTCTGCAGGTGGCCGATCTAGCATTCATTTGCCTTCCAAGCCTCTGGAAAGGTACCCTCATGCCGAATCAAGTGTTGCTGCTACTCCAACCCCTGGCTCGGCATTCCCAAAGGCTGTTTCTCGGCCTGCCTCTCCGGATCGTCCTCGCGCTTCCTTGTCACGGGAAGACGGGGGAGATCGATCTAGTCCCACCGACACTACAACGCCTCCTGGTTCGCCCCCCGGTTACGTTAAACTGATTGCACCCCACTCACGCTCTGCTGCACGACCGACGCTCTATGTTCGGACAGGACACAACGGCTCAACCTCTGCATTCCCTTCGACGCACCCACCGAAGCATCATTCGGCCTTCAATGGCTCCACAACTTCGCTACTCAATTCCGTAACAGAATCGGAGAACCACCTTTTCCGGAGACGGCGTTCGTCTACGAATTTGTCGTCAGCTATTGACTTCCATGGAGCAGGGCAAGGGCTTCATTCAGCAGCGCAGCAAACATCATCCACTTCCTTCGTCGCGCCACCCCATAGCACAAAGCCACAGCTACCGTACCTCTTGAGGACGCCGGACAAGGCTCCCATAAACCCTCGGGACCACTCGCTATTGGAATACATCTACTATGAGACTCTGTCGTCAAGATTTATCAATTCCACTCCGCTATCATTGCTCACGACCTATCTCGAATACCACTTTAAAGGTAAGTGACCAGCCGTCGTCTCGCTCGACCGACCTCTGAACCTCCAAGTACAGATGCCCGCACTCATCCTCCCCTTCAATTTACATTCCCGCCCCTCCCAGTCAGGCAAGAGGTTGAAATCGACTCTGCCACGGACGACGAAGACGAGGATGACCCTCACCTAATCAGCAAGGAGACGAGTCCCGTTCGGTCAACAGGATCGAGGAAATCCTTCAGTTCCACACACCGCAGTGCCTTCAGTGATGAGAACGGGGAACTCCTCGAGGAGCATCGGTGGCTTTCGATGCAAGGGTTGCTTCAGCAGTCCTCCCCGTACATTTCCCTCGACGCCACCAAAGGTTACGCATTTACCCCTTCCAAAAAGTCGAGCTTCACCTCGGCCAGCGGAAAAGATAAGGGACGCAAGCGGAGGCAATCGCGGCTACCGAACAAAACGCTCAACATTGATTTGCGTACACTGAATCTTCATCTTCATTTGAGGGCGAAGGAGGTAGTGGGATGCTCTGAATCGATGTGGGAGTGGGTTCAGGAAACGCAGAGGGCATGGAAGAGGGAACAGGAGTCTCAACGAATGAACGGGCGAGGTCATTCCCTTGATATATCGCACCGCTATCGCTCAGAGTCTTCATTGGGCGACGGGCCGCCTGATCACAAGTCCAAGGTTCTGGAAATGGCAAGGGAAGACTTCAATCAGCTTTTGTTGAACTTCGAAATGTACGTCTGTGGTTGAACCTTCTCCATCCCAGTGGGCTGACCTCTTGCTTTCATAGGGACATGCAGGACCAAGCTTCCCTCAACAACGCTCTGAAAGAACGATTCCAGTGGAATGTGATTGACTCCGCTCCTCCTCAGAACCGAAAGATATTCAACATCGCCTGCGAGAAGTACGATAAATGGCAACAAGAATCGAGGAACCGGGTACCATCGTTCTCATCTGTGTATCGCCCGTCGAGGAATTCCCTTCAGGCACCCAGTAGCATCAACATTACAGCACCTACTCCAGACACTCCTGCGAAACCCGACGCTCCGCCCGTTGCGAAAGGGAGGGCTCGCAGCAATTCGCATACCGTTCTCTCGAACAGGAACGTAGCTGCCAACGCTGATCGGCCAACAGCCTTGCCGTCGATTGCACTCGCTCCATCTAGGTCGGATGCCTCCGCCCACTTTTCAGCTGTACCAGAACTCGCTACATCGTCAACGCTCGCTCCAACCCAGAAGCTTGCGCGTCGATATGTGTCTTCGTCGCCTGGAAGCCAGAAGAAACCCCCAAGCCGAAACCGTAGACTTCTCCGCCTTTCGTTCTCCCCTTCTTCTTCTTGCAGAACGACCATGTTCAACATGTTGTAGTAAGCATTTCACCAACCGCCTAATTTTGTCGAAAAGTACAGTCCCACAGTCGCAACGCTGGAATGACACATAGTGCTATTCTCTCGGTGCGATTCTATTTATTGCTCTTTATAACTGTTGTGTGTATTTACGAGTGCGACCGTTTGGGAGCGAGCTCCAGGCTCGCTCCTCACATCTCATGACATTGGACTAATACTAATATCACAGTTGTATCCAACAGACTACTACGACCGTCATCCTGTACTGGATACGCAGTCTATACCGGCGCCCCTTCCGAAAACCATACTGGCACGCACCTATCCTCCCCCCCTCCTCTGTTCACCCACGACTTTGCTGCTCACCCAGCACACTGCATCAGGGCGACGGGGTCTATTGGCGTCAATTCCAAGGCACCGTTCCCAGCTACGTATTCCGTATCTTCTCTCGCCGTCAGCAAGAGGACGTACCCAGCCTGTCAGCTCTCGTGATTCCGTATGTATCAGTTGACACACAGCTTCAGCGGTGCTTCTGCGAAGCTTCTCAATTGCCCCGTCCCACGAAGTTTCCGGAAACTCTATGTCAAGAAGCAAGGCGCTCTTGGACCGGGTTGGGATCTTATCTATGGCGCCATGCGTTTTGGGAAATTGAGCGGGAGCTTCGGTCCCGCCGGAACTTGGCTTTGCGGACTGCTGCGGCTTTTATCTTCCTAGGGCAAGTGACATTCCGCGCCAGTCAGAACCTGAGTGGATGAGCGCCAGGCGAAGAAGGCAAGTGTGCGAGTGAGCGTAGCGGGCTTCTGGCGCTTCCCATGTCCTCGTGTCGTGGCCCACCGGTGCTTGTTAAATTTGAAGAGGACCCTACATCCTCAATTCTTCCTTGGATACTTCTTCCTTCCTTATCTCCCAGCGCTACGCCCGCAGTCAGATGGTCACCACTCTGGGGTCTGAATCGGGTTACTCGCAGTCCACAGCATAGTGGCGTTCATAGATGCAATTCATTTAAGACTAGGCTGTGTAACCGGCGCTTATCTTGCGATGGCTAGCACCAGAGACAAAGCCAATGGACCCTCTTTTGGTCAAAACGGGTAGGTGGGTGCGTAAACGATATTTCCGTCCCTTGTTCTAGGTTACGGCCTGAGGTCGTCCACTCAGGAGGCCTTCGGGTTCACAGGGTGCCCGAGTTAGATTGAATCGGAGAAATGGGGAACTGAGTGGGTGCAGATATGGAGGACGGGACCGTGGTATGGGATCGTGGCGAATTGGATTGGTCATGGGAGGCGCAGAATAGTACTCACGTCATCTTGCAGTGGTGCTAGCTCACTTGCCACTGCACTGCGACGGAGAATGGAGAAATGCGGAGACGAACGACCTCCCCTGTAGCCGCCTGCACCGCGCAGACAAAAAGAGAGTAACTGCGCCAACAGTTACTGGAACGTGATTCTTTCCGCTGAACCCACTCATTAAAAGCTCAGGGGAAGGACTTGAAACACATACAGCACTCATCTCAAATTAATGGCATTTCATTCGTAATAGTATAGAACTTATTCAAACCTGCAGTTCTCCTGCCAACCCATCCCCTAGTATACCGTAACGTACTCCTATTTCCAGCTATGTACTAAAAGGTAGGTGTTTGACCATACCAGGTTTCAGAACGCCCACGGCATAGAGCGGCTATCGCTTACCGACCTCGCTTCCATTTCGGGTCTGCGACCTTCCATTCACAGCGTTCGCTCCGGAGATGCTGTGATCACAATGGACTGCAGGAACGAAAAAAATTGTGCTAGACCTCACACATGCCAGTTGCATGGTGCATAGGAGAGCGTATCAGGGTTCGTCACTCTTCGCCATCTTCGCTTCCGAGCCACTGGTGCGATGTACGAGCCCTAACGCTCCTCCATTTCAGTCCATTCTGTCGGATATGCAGTTGGCTGCGCAGAAAAGGGTATCGATCGTGCAAGGTCCGGGCGCCAACTGATCGTCTCCCGCATTAGGGGGTGATAGCAGTCTGCTGTGGACGTCATACCCGAGGGAAGGAATGTGGCTTTGACGCCCATCATGATTATTTTGGACATTCACTGGCCTTCGCGGGGCACCCTTACCTATATGCAGGCCAAACTCCTAACAGGGACCCTCCCAGCTCGCACCATGCCTTCGAAATACCCCAGACATTGTATATTCAGGTGTGTTTTTGTCTACGCATCTTCCGAATATACACCAACATATTACACTTGAACGGACCAATCGCATCCGTTTAGCCTCGTGTTACTAGCATCCCATTTAGGTCTCTCTGGCGCCCTACCAGATTCGGGAGAAGGTAATCAGTCAAAACCTTCCTATGGGCCTTAATAATGGCGCCATGCCTTCTCTGCTTCCGGCCGTCCCCAGTGCCTACCCGGCACAGTCCCTGTGGACCGTCCTCCAACACAGCAGTCGTCCCGTATTAATATCACAGCGGTTAACTCCGCAATTCGAAGCCTCTCTGGAAATCACCTGCAAGTGCACGCAGGGCTTGGAGGCTCCTCCGAACCTAGACTTGCCTTGAATGGGCGTCGTTCTCCCGCGATGCGTGAAAACGTCCTCTTCTATCGATGTGAAGGGAATATGTGACTGTTGGACGCGGTACCTCAAGGCCTCCTTGAGGTGAGACGACCGTGTAAAGCCGGTTGGGTGGGTAACTAGGGGTATGCGATATACGAGCGTTCTTCTAAAAGGTTTACGTGCCGTATACCACGGATCCACGACCCTGTTGTGTCACCGGTGCTGTCATACTGCGAGGCATTCGTCTATAGTTGGATGTCAGAGGAACACAGCCAGAAGAGAACGATGATACTAAGGTTTGTGTGTTCACATCACACCAATTCGGATTTATGTGTTGATGGTCCGACCCCCTCTTCCGACCTTCTATCCGCCTCGCAGCCTGAGGAGGGCAACACCAAGACCATGTTCGTCAGCCTTGGCCAGCTGACTCACGCACATTCCCCTTCCCTACATGTGCGAACGAGGAGCAGCGAAAAGGAAACCTTCCCTTATTTATCAGAAGAAGTTGGAAGTCCTTCGTCGTTGAGCCACCACCTTCTATGTACGGGCGTTCGTGATTTCGGAGGCGAACTTGGGACGTCTGTGAAGGGGAGTTCCAAATGCGTGGGTGGGGTCTCTGGACCAGACGGGTGTTTTACTGCGATAGAGGGGCGAACGCGGTACACGGGACCTCACGCGCGTGAGACGCGTTGCGACTCTGGTCATCGTAGTGCGCAGTCCGCTGTACGTTTATCACCCCTTCTAATCGCATGCTAACCGGACGATAAACGACAACGTCGATGCTCAAGGGCCTTTCGATCGTTGGTAATGAAGGACCGAAAGAAAGGCTTTGGCAAGGTACAAGCAACAACACCGATAGGGCCCACACATCGATGTGACCTTTGAAAGAACATTGAACGGTCTTCTATTGCGCAGCCTACCTTTGTGCCCATATATGGTAGTGACAAAGAGGGCTATATGTCGTTCTTGACCCCACATAGATTCCAGCTGTACAGCGGGAAGAGGTTCTTGTATTCCCTTGGCAGCTCCATAGAACAATAAGCGTTAATGCAATTCGAATTCCTTCTCGTCCGGAATCTATGAAGACAAGAAGACCCCCGTGAAGGGTGACACGATCGTCTCAAGTGGAGTCCGTCCAAATATTACGGACCATATTCGCATTCCAGGTCAACGTCCCATATTCACAACCCCGCGAAGAGACCCCTTGCCTCGAGGCAGGTCTCTACCCCTATTCGCCGACACGCACCATCATCATCATTATCCATCGCGACGCGTCGCGTAGCGGGGTTTCAAGACCCTTTTGAGGCAGGCTCTCAGCCACACCCTCCAAAGACGTAAAAGGCAATGGAAACACCCTGTACGCATCGAGCTCTCAGCGACGACGATCAAATTTTGTAGCCACACCGGCTAATAACCTACTCAACCCCATCGAGGAGTGTACAAAGCTGGAAACGCATAATTGAGCGCATGGGTACCCCCATGGGACGATCTTCAATTCCTTTTTCCAGATCAGAAGGTTGCGTCCATATACAGGCTATGGGAAGCCATATCTGGCTGCACTTCTCTGCCAGAATGTAATCCCATGGAGAACGCTCCGCGAGCTCCTCAACATCGAGTCTGTGAGCCACTATCGAGAGGCACCCCGAGGCAGCGCCACGATGCCGACCGACACGCTATGCACTGTATCGCGTTCACTATCCGCTGAGAAGAGGTCATAGCACCGATGCGAAGCGCCTGCGCTAATTTCCCTGAGCGCTTCTTCCACTTTCGTGCATCGTTCAATCAATAAGGGGAATGGTAAAGAACTGCTATGTACTAGAACACACACACCGAGTACAGAAACTATAGTATCAATCGAGTACAGATACATTCTTGCAGTTAACATTGAATTGCGTGCACACTACTACAGTAAAAGGGGAAGGAGAGGTCATAGTGTAACGGAAGAGGGGCAGGCGCGAGGGGAAAGATGTAATACACGGTTGGAATCACAGACGAAGGGCGGCGCGAGCTATAATCGACAGACAAGTGAAGGCATAAACGCCACTGCGGACGGGAGACGTGACTAACGTGAAGTAGCATATGGTAGCGGACAACAGGGCAGGGGACGCAAAGCAGGGGAGAAGAGGGGAGGCTATCCAAACAACGGCGTGGAGTTTACCGTCGCCCACCGTAGTGACCACCCTGGCTGACTGGCGGTTGCTGGGTAGGCTGGCCCCATCCTCCATGGGTGTGGGATGCAGCTCCCTATGGGATGCAGTTGACTTCGGAGCCGAGCGAGACCTTCCACCGCCACGGTCGACGACGGCTTATCTCCTATCACTGATGGATTGCAAACTAGAGCGCCGACTGCGTATCTATGAAATGGGCAAATTTAGATGTGTTAAGATGAGGCGCGATGAGATGGCGGCAGTCGGCACACCAACGCAATGTTTGCCCTCAACCAAACATTGCTCCCGTCTGATGGGGAAAAGATAACTATGAACGTAAGACTATGGGAGTAAGTCCGGCGTTCAATGGACTGCCAGCATCCGAGTAAATATTGTGACAGTCTGCCAGGCGTGTCGCCCTGAGGATTGCAGATAGTGCCAGATAAGGAGTGATGGACGATGGTCAGAGAGTCACCATCGCTGCCAGGAGGTCCATGCTGACATAATTCTGATCTGTGCTACCTGGCCATACCAGCTCCCTCCGGAAGACGTGATGTTCTCTCTCTCTTCCTCCACCGAATCATGGCGGCACCAGGCCACGGAACTCGTTCAGGTAGAAGAGCTTTCAGCCATGGAAAGGGAGGTATGGCGCCAGATAGCCAAAGCTATACCCGGAATGACCCAGCCTAAAAACGATCTACACCTGTTCGAATCGACCAACAGGTTGCTGGCCCGGACGTCTACGTTCCGCAGCAATAAGTAAAGGCGGGCAAAGTTTTTTGCGGGCTTCAGAGTCTGGATACTATTGGCCAGTCATTCTCGGTGACGGAGGAACGGTCGGACGGAAATCATGAGAACGACAGGCGAGATCTACGTTACTTGTGCTTCTTGTGGGTTTCTGGTTTTGTGGGGGTCAGAGCTTTATATGCGCATAAGACTGACATGGGCTATGTTAGATACTCTCCAGAAGAACGCCTCCCTCCGTAACAACTCTGGGTCCGCGAAGGCTTTCCAGTCATTCCTGCCACGAGTCCCAAGTTTCAATGCGATGGCCAGCTGTTGGAGAGCTCAGATGGTGACTATCGACGGGGCGTTGGTTGCGGGATTGTAGGAAGTAGGGTGAGGGTGGTGGGCGGGAGTACGTGAGCATACAAGGTTGGGACAAGT
>JANDKE010000167.1:0-34505 GCA_027627275.1 Coprinellus aureogranulatus | reverse complement strand
GCGTGGGGGCACTACGACGGTTTCTGGACAAGGAGCAACAGCGGCAACGAGAAGCGGAAGCCAGGAACATTCCGTTCGTTCCCCGCGATGACGACAAACTTGATCTATACTGAAGCGTTCTTGAACACAACGCTGCTACATATAAGCCATATCGCTAAGGACAATCATACACACGCTACGACCATCCCCTCATGCATGATATCGATTTCGCGTTCCAGTAATTCGGAATACTTGATACCCGTTGACGTTCCTTCACACATAGGATATCCGATAACAGATAGTCCGCCTGCTTCCCATATTGTATTTTACTGGTAGCTCGAGCACTGGGCGCCCTCAAGTACTGATCCTACGAATCATAATGTCCAGCTTCCGAACTGGCATGACGCATCCCGATCTGACTTCCCGCTGATCGCATTGCCTTGTATATGTTGGGCGCTTACTGCCACTGCCCCGGGCTGGGAAAGATGTCGCGTCACTCCACTGCATGATAAACGACTTGGATGGATGTTTCATTGGACTCCCATTATGCTCGTGACAGAGATTTAGAGGCTAACATTACTTGAGGTGTACGAGTCAAGGGCTACCTGCGTCAATCCACACTCTGGATCCGGGTCTTGCGATCAACTCAAAGCTCATTCTTACGGGCGGGAAGGGCGACAGTCAAATGTCGCACACATGAGGGCACCCTGGACACACTCATCCCGTTCTTGGCGGACTAATGGCGCTGGCGGCATCACGGCTTGCTCTAGGGTATGCCTGAGTGCGCTCAGGCTAGGCGTTTGCTGTCGAACTCGGATTTGGACGGGTTATCAAGGGAGAGTTTGAGTACCGAGGATCCGAGAGGTACCGTGCTGCAGGCGTTTGAATCTGAAATCATAGACCTGGCGGTATTATCTATCTTTCGGCTGAGGTGGCACTGTCTGTCACATCGCCTTCATCCTTACTGAGACCATGACCTTTGTGTTCATCCTGCCAGGCACAGACCCGTGTTTGAAGAGGTGTTCAGGGTTTGGTCCCTGCATGTTATTACTTAAAACAGAGAGTCGGGGAGATGGCCCACCCGGAGATTGAGGCTGGCACTGGCAGTCACCTTCCAAATCGCATTCCCGTAAGTTAATTTCTCCTTTCATTCATGCTCTCAGAGCTCACCAAAGAGTCGTGCACACAGGGCCTGTTGCATGGAGGCCCTCCGACCATATGTTGAGATGATCACGGAACCGCCAGAGCCCAGCTCGATTGCGATTCTGGGATCCAGGATGATGGGCCCTGGCGAACGTTGGTCGCAGCCCCGGCAAGGCATTCGCGGATTTCTGCTCCTTCCTCCCATTCAGGCATCGCCCATGGACACACCGTGCGCGAGTATATGCGCCGCAGACCGTGCTGAAGGGACAAGTTCAGCGAAGGGCATACCCATCCATGCCGTGGTATCTACCCCCACGTGGACCTCGACACCCCCCACACCTCCTACGAAATTAACGCGTCATCTGAGCGCTAGTTTCCCTCAACGGACGGCACCGACGCAGCCGGCAGCACTTACCCCTTTGGCCTCATTTTCTGCCTCGATGCACACACATGCGACCGTTGGACAGCCAGCTCGATTGAAACGATGTATATCAATCCCTAACCTCCTCTGGCGGAGTCCAGGCACCTTTCCAGAATCCCCCTTGAGGGGCTCTACCTCCTTCCCCTCGAAAACGCCCTTTCCCAAACGAACAATGGGCCTCCAATACACTCCCGACAACGACTCAGACGTCGACGACAACAACTCTCCGCATCGTCCGAAGGCCATCTTCCACATTTCGAACCCGACATCCGACAATGAAGATGAAGGCGCGTTTCATTCTGCGGAATCTCGCCCACGGAGCATCAATGGCGAAAACAGTCCTGACGGTGACTGGTCCAACGGAATTGCGGAAGATGTCTGGGGGCAAGCAAAGAGCAAGGACTCGTGCCGCAAGTTCCACGCGTTGAAGGAGCTGCTGTCGACGGAAATGGGATACCTTGCCGACCTGAAGGCTTTCGTTACGGTACAATGCGACGTGGTTTCTTTATTTTTGATGCAGAGCTCATCGCCATCAGGTTTACCTTCGCAATCTCCCGACGCTTGTGACCAGAACCCCGACTCTGTCGACCTTCGGACGCGCTTCATCATTTACCGCAGGGCCATGGCCTTCGCCCTCTCATCTCCAACCTGGAGCGATCCCTTCTATCCCCTCTTCTGCGACCTCCGACATCGCCAATGTGTCATTGCCAGCGTCTCCAAGCAAGGAGATTCCCAAGCCCAACGTTCGTTATCTTTTCACGGACAATGAGTTGGAACTTGTGTCTCGTAACGCAGAAGATATACTCCAACTTCACGATCGCTTCCTCATGGAACTGCAAGAGACCCTCGAGCCTTTTGGGTTCTCTCCCCAAGAGGACGTCGACGAGCCTCCATCAGCAACCCAACTCCAACACCTGGAGCCCGCCATTCGAATAGTGTCATCGAAATTCGCCACTGAAGTACGGTTCCCACTCCTCTTTGTTATCATTCCTTGACCATTTGACAGGCTTCCCGTTTCAATGCCTATCAAACGTTCTGTGCAGGGCACCCGGAAGCACTTGACCTTGTCAGGCGGGTGTCGCAGCAGCATCCTGTAGAATGGGAGGCTTTCGAACAAAAATGTGCTTCCATGGTCTCCGAGATGATGGAAGGATCGAAATTCGCGTTATCCCAGTCACCTCTGGATGCCCTCGCTCCGACAGCACCTATGGAAGATAGGGCTCGTGCCCTGTCTCTTCCCTCACTTGACTCCGCCGTTCGGACGCTCCGCATACGTTACCCTTCTTCCGCCACCGCTCCTCGTGCCGAGATAAAGCGGGAGAGCCCTGTCCACCGCATCGCCTTCGTGGACTACCTCATCAAGCCTGTCCAACGGATATGCAAGTACCCTCTGCTCTTCGATCAGGTCCTCAGTAACAAAGTCCTGCGCGCCATATCCACATCCGATACCGCCACCAGGCCTCATGTCGACGTGATTGTCAAGAGTGCTGCCCAGGCAATGCGGCATGTAGCCTTATCTGTGGACGAAGCTCGGCATAGGCAGGACGCTGCCATTCAGACTTCATTGGTAAACTCGCGAATGTTCCTTGGAATGCAAGCGCTGGCAGCACCTCCCTCCGATTCCATGGTGCAGGGTTTAACAGTGGAATTCCTGACCTCTTTGGGGACTTGCACACTCGCTGGCGCTTTGGACGTGATTCACCATCACCCACAAGCCCCGGTTGACGCAACGTCAAGCGTGAAGGCGAAATACTATGGCGCTTTCCTATACATGGGCGGCTATCTCATCCTTGTAAAGGTCCAGAAGGGGAGGAGGTATGAGCCACGGCACTGGTTTGATCTGTCTCACTTCGCAATATCCGATTTCGACGAAGGCGAAGGTGAGCCCTTCAAGCTTCCTGAATCGGTACTCAGTTCATTAACATTACTCTGTGCTCCGTGTATTTCAGCGCTCCTCCCCAATACCATTCGCCTATCCATCTGTGACCACCAGTTTGACCTCGCGGCCTCCTGTCAGCGGGAGAAGGACGTCTGGCTGGCACACATCCATTCTTCCCTTCGCGATAAGCCCAACTGGATTAATGAGCCTACCCCGAGCTTCAAGCTAGATGACAAAGGTGGCCTCATGGCCGCCCTGCACTCGGAAGGCGAATTGGTCGGAGGTGTCCTCCCGACGATTCAGTCGATTCCAGAACTGCCCAATAACAACTCAGACGGAGATCTTTCCGAGGCTTTCTTCCCCTTGCTTCGCTGCCCTTCCAGGAAGGCCAAGCTTAGGCGGTCTGGGTTGGAAATGACCTCTCGCTCTGAACAGCAGCCCTCTTCGGTACCCACGAGTCGCCGATCCTCCACCACGTCGGTCAGGTCCATATTTGTCCCACTTTCAGATGCGGAATCCATTGTCATCCGTCGGTCTTCCCCTGCTGCTCGTCAGCACGTAGATCAGGCAATGCAAGACGTAATCTCTCAGAGCTGTATCACTGCTCGAACCTATGCGTTTAGCCGTGATGCAGAGTTGTTCCGCTCCGGATCCACCGCTCTCAGCAGAACCAAGTCCCGCCTATCAAGGCACGAAAGTATACGTGTTCCACGATCACGGACTTCCGATGCTTTGGACACCATAGTCTCTAAACCGTCGCCAATCCAGAATCGGCGGCAGCTGAAGAAGCTCAGTATCAGCTCGGCACCCCCTGTGATCATCGACGAGACGAACGTCTTTTCCAGGTCTCCAACTAGCACCTCCCTGGTCTCCTCCTTCCCTCCGGACTCTTATCACTCCTCGGCAGTACCGTCTCTTCTGTTGTCGGATGCATCTGCATCAACTTCGAGCAGTGCTACTCTTGCAACTCCCCCTCTAGTTACACCACCCGACACAGCTTCCCTGAAACCTTCTCGGTCACTTGTCCGTGGGGTGAAGGATCTTTTTACACTCCGATCCAACCACTCTCCCGAGGGTTCCCCCCGCGGTCATCGTCCGGCCCATCGCTGGTCCTTAGGACGGCGCCCGAAGACGGCCCCAGAAGCTCGTGGCTTGCGACTCAGCAATACCATCAACACCTCCCCCATTGGCTACTTGAGAAGCATTCTCCCATTATCAAAGCTCCCCTCTTCAGTTTCAATCATCAAAAAGGAACTCTCGACTCGCCGCGGGACCCTATCGTATCCTTCATGTACCGTATTCCAATTCCCATAGCATCATTTCCCTTCTGATTACGACGCAAGTGTAACACAACAGCTTCCACTACGCACCATATCTATCATAGCATCACCTCTTCTTTCCAGCTGGAAGATGATATGTCACCTCATCTGTACTATGACAGTCCTCCATGTAACATTGTCCACGACTTGAGACGAATATCACGACTCACGATTGAACTAAGATCTGAGAATCGACATGGAATTCTGTCTGAAAGATTGTGTATGTTGCCAGCCTGCAAAACTGTACGTGAAGCGATGCAGTGTGTTACAGATGTAAAATCAGAGATACTGTCCATAAAACCCAGGAATGCCGATGAAGAGAAGGTATAGGAGCACAATCAGGTATGTAAGGATATGCGTAAGGGCAGCGTACGAAGAAAGGACATCATTCAATAATGTCGACGGGTGAAACGGAGGTATCATGATGCCAAATTGAAGGAAGTTCCAAGATGAGAAAGCGCTACAGAGATTGTCAATGCTCAAGCAACGGGGTTAGTTCAAGAAATGGGAGTCCATGCACAAAGCGGTGAGATGAATGGGATGGTCGCGAAAATGGCATGTGGAATCAGATAATGCAAGTGCGTCTATATGAGAGCGAAATGAGGAGCAGGCGGTTCGCCAGTATACGTTGTGTTCCAGAAGTTCAGGTATCATGGAAGTAGGCCGTGATGACGAAGTAATATCGCGTATCTGAGTTATATCGTGTGAGTAAATGGTAAGCAGAAAATCAGCCAGTGTTCTCACTCATTACATTGGTGTTCCGATTCGGCCAGCCGACGCTCCAAATCGCTGAGAAAGGAGAAGTGAGCAATGCAATATACATGCCATGTAGTGTAACATACGTTTTTTCTTTCTCTAGCTGGTTCTTTTCCACTTTGGTAGCCTTGAGGTCTTCAACTAGAGCTGGCCACGCTTTCTCGTCGTCGGGGAGTTCGAGGTTGGTGCACATCATATCAAGTTCCTCGTTGAAAGCCTCGTACATAAGCTCCTTCTCAGCCGTCGCATCCGCCAAGAGCTGCTTTACAAAGTCAGTTTGACGCTTCGCGCTTGCAATCTCCAGGCGCATTCGCTCGAGTTCAATGAGTTTCTGCCACATACTGAGCATCACATTTCGTAGATTCAACCCTGAAAGCTAACCTCCTTGAATCTTGATGACATATCCTTGAGGTCACGCTGCAGGGCCTCGTTAGCTCTCAGAGCCTTCACCAAACTATCGTCTGCTTCGGTTGACAGTGACGTAAGGGTCTGCGCCGCTTGAGCGATGGCACGATTCGGCGTTGTATGCTGCGCTTTGGGAGGCGTCCCACCTGGTGCACTTCCCGATCTTGTGTGCTTAACCGAGAACTGGTCGAGACTTCCGGACCTGTCCCGACTCCGGGGTGTTTGGAGTTCTTCGAATATCGCCCCTCTCATTCGCAGAGGATTTGTCTCCCCACGTCGCATGATCATACTCTTCATCTCCTCTAACCGAGCTTGAGCTTCCTTGGTCTGCAAAGTGATCAGTGACATTCCTCGTACAGGTACAAAACCCTGACCAAAGGCGTTGCTTGTGGATGCGGCGGAGGTGTTCGCATAACTTTCTCTGGAGAAGTAGGCCTGCTGTGTGTCTCCAAATCCTCGGCTTCCGGGGTTGGAGTGCCACTTGTAATGGCCATTTTCTCTACCTCAACCTTGATTTTCCTCACTGCTCTGTGCGAGGACTCAATCTGCATTTGATGGTCAGTGAGTCGAATACGGAAGAATATTATAGCCCTACATCATCTTTCGCAGAGACAACGTTTTGCATGATACTGTCAACGAGCTCTACCTTGAGAGGTTGCAGGGAAGTGACAGACTTGATTCGTGCGAATGTGGGAGAGGCCTTTTTTGAGCCGCCACTGGCCCGCCTCGTTGAGGTCGATGAGTTCGACCGTGATGGTCGAGTTAAAGGCGAGCCCTTGGCGAAAGTTCGGCGAGGGGTAGGCGTAGTTGGAAAGGCGTGGCTGGCGTGCGTGTTCGCCGCCATCTTCTTCTTAATCGAGAGTGGCTCGATTGTCGAAGTGGAAGACGACAAAGCAGCCACTGATGCGTGTGGAGGTCGGGGAGTCATGTCAAGCATATTCTCTCGCTTGGACCTTGATTTCTGGCGAACGCCGCTACTGGATACTCTCGAAGAGACAGGTAGGGAGCTGGACAGAGACAAAGCACCGGAATCGGGATCAGACGTGTCCTCGTCTGACCACATGGATGCGACCGACGAGCTCCGAGCAGGGGGCAACGGGGATGGCGAACGTGGCCCACTCGGTCTCTTCATGGACTGCCGCGAATCAGGTCGACAATCTGAGTATGCAGGCGATTCAGGGCGGGAGCTTGGACGGCTTAGGTGTCGGAGGCTCAGAGCGTCTGTAGACTTCTTCCGCACAGGTTCTGGCGGTGCCTCTGTCGCAGTACGTGAGTAAGCACAGGGGGGTGGGGTCCATCGGAAAGGAACCAACCTTCATATATTGTGTCTTCAACAGGCTGGTCCATGTCAATTGGAGGCAGTGGTTTTCCAGCGTGTTGAAGGAGACTATTATGCCTGGCCAACTCAAGTTGATACTGAAGATTGTAGTCCGAGTTATCTTTATGGAAGGCAGGTCCCAGCGTTGCTTCTTCGTCCTCAACATCACTGTAGTCACTGTTTCTATCCCGTTCTCGGGAGTAAGACGCCGACCGAGATAGCGACCGGGATAAAGAAGATAACGACCGACTGATGGAACCACTCTCTGACGCTGCTCCCCCAACCTTCCGCTTGGACGACTGAGAAGAGTAGTAAGAAGAAGCATCGTCTGCCACTGAAGTCGCAGCTGTCGAATTCGTTCGTCCAGATTTGAACAGACTGTCGGCTGTGGCTGTCGTCTGTGTTGTACTTGTGAGAATGGACGCACGGCTTGTTGCAGATTTTGTTCGTTTGTGGTTGGTGATTGTGCCTCCAAAGAAATCGCCCATGGCCGATCCAGGTCGTCCGCTAAACAGATTTCTCGACAGGGTGTCTAGGCCGAATATTGACGCCCTCGACTTGGATGTAGGCGTTCCAGGGACAGAATATTTGCTGCCTGTTCTGAATTGAAACAAGCCGAACTGATGGACTTGGCAGTATGTGAGTTACACTCGAAAGAGCATATACTAGATTCTTACTGGTTTGTACTATTCTTGAAGGGACTCGATCCAACTGTACTATATCTTCCTCGGCTTCGTCCTCAGGGTCGCTGGAGCTAACTGCGAACCGGCAGAGCCCTCCTGCGATCGGCTGAAGTCGTATACGCACATACGGAGGTCCGTCCATCCCGAAGGGCACGGGATCGGCGGTGCCCTCAGGGTCGATGTGCACAACAGCCTTGGTCTATAGGAATGAGCACGGGATAGCTAGGAAGGGCGAAATAACCTACCTTCTTGCTTTCCTGGAGGAATGCCGTTCTCGTATACACATTGTAGTAGGTCCTTGCCAGAGTGGTCCGGTTCGCTCTGGTTTCGACCTCCATTTCCTCTGAACACAGGACGACCGACTGCCCAGCTTTGGCCCTGAACTTAGCCTGAACCTGCCACAGGTTCTCTAGGAATCTCCGCTTGACCGATTCCGTGTGTACCGGATCCATATTTGCTGGCATAGGAGGAGTGACGACAACCATATGACGATTTGGCCTGCCAGACCACCGCTCACTCTGGTCGGTTGGTGGACTCTCCAAATAAACGTTAATTTCTACGAACGAGTCCTTTGAGATGGAAGTCGGAGATTATGGCCAAACCATACACACCTGCCCCCCCTGGATCGCTGACGACTACGTCGGTGACATCCAATACGCCTTTGCATGACATAGCGTGTCTTCTCTTCGGGAGGGTGCCGGTTTTCGATATCTTCTCCATGTTATCCAAGCCCGCCAATGCTCTCCCGCTCTTATCGCCGTTTGACCTTTTGGCAATCACAAGCTTGTCATCGAACAGGAATAGAGTGCAATGCAGGATGGTGGGGGAGCCTGTGCCAGGCATTGCTGATGGGTCTCCAATGACATCTTCCACATCGATGTAATCGATAAACCGCCTCTGGTGAGAGAATAGGTTCGCGGGACAATTCTCGATTGTGGAGGTGAGGCAGAACATGATGAGGGCCTGCTTTGTCGCGTCATCGGCCTCTGCCTGGGCAATCTTACTTGCAATCTCGTCCGCTTCAATGAGTTTCGCGCGCTGAGGGTCGTCGGGCCCCATGTACTTGAGCATTGTTCGGAATAGTAGCGTGTAGCGTGGTATACGTTGGACAGGCTCCATCAAGAGTTCCCTGAGGCCGACGCGGTTCTTGGGATCCGTTGACTGGTATTTGATGTGCTGTGCGCTTCGTCATGACGCGTAATTGAGGGGTAGTGAGGAGAGTGCGTACTTCGATAAATTGAAGAAACCGTGAACCACGCTTGGACATTTCCCGTTCAAATATGGTCTGCGCCTCCTCCCGTTTGGCGTAGTAATGCTTGTACTGTTCAAAACCCTTGTACTCGAGGAAGTGCTTCAGACAGACATCACCAACGCCTCCAATAAGGTTGGCGCCGTTCGGGGCGAGCATCTTCTCGAGATCAGTGAGGAAGGCTTCGTTGACGGGTAAGAGGTTGTCAATATTGCCGAAGAGTGTCTTAGCTTCATACGTTCCAATGATTGCGGTTTCAGAACTGCGGGAGAAGTTGCGCAATGGATCAGCATAGTCGTTCTTGAGTATTTGGAGGCTGGTCAGGAAACGTTAGGAGCGCTCGCTTGTTACGAGCTCAGTGATAACAGAGTTCAGCGCCGAAGTGTCTGTCAGTGCGCGCTTGCGCTGTGCTGCTAAATCCTAGAGATAACATATAAGCGCAATTGACTTGAGGACGCGCAGGGATGTGGCGGAGGGTGGGCAGGCAATCGGCTCCCGTTNGTGGCCACTCCGTATGCAGTGACCACACAGNGCGCACAGGGATGGTCACTCACAGAGTTCCCTCCCGAAGGTGTCCGGTTCAAGGTCAGCATGTTTTCCTCCTCCGAAGGTAGTGGATTTCCGAGCGATAGGACAAGGTCCTGGATCTCTGCAATTGACCATGCCTGTCAATGTGGTCCCGTAAGCAGAACCTAGACGNTGCTCACCGTCTGGTAGTCTCCTTCCATTCTCTGAGCCTTCGACNACAACACTGCTGTAGAAAGTTCGTTTTGTGACGGTTGGTTGGAGNTTGGATTCACGCGGCCTCGGTTCTTCGCCTGTTGCCAGTGGCACGGTCTTTCTCGGCGAAGGATTCACGAGGGCCATCCACGAGGCAGCCGATGGAAAGGTATACAAAGGAAGAGGGGGNAAGCAGACAGTCAAGTGTGGTCACTGGTCAAAGTGTGCTTCAACCACACACAGAACGATCACGTGGACGCGCGAGGTTGGGGCCAAATGCCTTATGCGGAACGGAACCTTGTTCGAGGCAAGAATCATGAGTTCATTGCTATTTGCCGGCTGCTCATCGTCATTATCTACCTATGACGATATACACTAGTACTCCTAGCGCCGTCTCTTGCTGGCCCGTTCTGCCAGCTCTGCCAGACGCTTTCGCTTTTCCTTCGTCGGCGAGGCAGCGTATGGAAGACGGGGCGGTGGCGAGGACGCTGGTGTCGACGTTCCGTCCGTTGTCCCGTGCTCATCATCTTCCACCTCCACGCTAGAAGCACCATCGCTAGCTCGACCTTCTCCGTTGCGTTCTGACCTATGTATTCCNGTGATGCAAAGCGTTAGCCGATACTCCAAGGGACGCCAGGGACTCGACAGGCAGCANCATGAAAACNCACGTTTCGTCATCTCCACTCGCGTCGGTTATGAAACTCTCCTCGCCTTCCTCTTCGCTAGTNTCGATGTTNGGTCGGTGGTCGATCGCGTCCCATGCTTGGGCAACCTTGAGTAAACAATCCCATCGCTGGGTCTCCGACATGTGTACGTCCTCAAAATCATCCCGGTCTGTCCGCTGTCTGCACATTGGGCATTCGAACATCTCGTCCTTCGGCAAGATCTGTTTGATACAGTCGTTGCAAAATATATGACCGCACGAGAATCTGCAAGCGTTATGAATAAATGGGATAGGCATAACATTCCAAGTGGAGTGCGCACGCGGAGCACTTCTTCAGTTCCATGCGGTCCATGCAGACGGTGCAGTCGTCTTCCTCGCCGAGAGTAGTCACCAGCATCAGGTCACTATATCTTCGTANGAGCTGGAATCTGGTCAATAAACCAAAGGGAGACCTCAATCCAAGCGCGTATGGTACCTTGCGCATGGTAGCTGTGATGTCTTCTCCTGTTTCAAGATCTGACATGCTATCCATGAGATCCTGNGCCTCTGCTTCTATCTCCGTTGCTTTCATCTTGTTGTTCATTCGCGTGGGATCAAGCGCTATAGAACGGAATACTTACCTTGGCAATGNCCCTGTCCTTTTTCTTATTTTCCTAGCAGTGATGCACTCAGGCAACTTGAACATTCCTCCTAGTGGGCTGTCGAGCACTAACCCTCTTCAACTCCTTAATGGNCAGTTCCAACCTTGCAATGGATGCGGGTGTCGATCTTCTTCGAGTATGCTGGGAAAGAGCCGCAGCATCTTTCTCTATTGAGAGTTCATCCTCGAGCTCCCTGTTTCTTTCTTGTAATCGATTGAGTTCTTGACCAAGTTGGGTTATCCCCTTCCTTCAGCTTTTCTATGTAATCCTGGATCCAAATCAGTCACACCGTTCCAGCACTCGTTCCCCGATGCAAGACACATACCTGTTATACCCTTCGAGCCGGTTCCCAATCTTCCCTCCCTTTCCCTTTCCCACTCCCACCTGGTGTATTATCTTGCCGTACTTGATGCTTAGAGGAGCCACCGGCCGATGCTCTCGTGCCCACCATGGCTAGGCCCGTCGAAGACACTTGGGAGTTGGAATAGTGGGGCGGCAAGTGATTGTTGAATTCCAAGTGGGAAATACGAGCAGCGGTAGATCTCCCAGTTTGGATTTGAACACCGATCAATACCCCTATCTCGAGACATTCATCGCCCAGGCCTGCAGAGATTTGACACTACAGAACGCGCAGACGTGAAATTTCTCCACAGTTTTGCCGCCTTCTCCTATTCGCCCCCTCCTCCGCGTGTTCGCAGACCTGGTTAGTGGCGAAGAGCGTGACGACACATTCATGGCGGGGGCGTTACATCATAGCTGTATCCGGCCATCCGCCCTGAAATACCTGAAATCTCCGTCAGAATGTTCTATTCCGACAGCTCAAAACCGAAACAAATTCTTATCGCTCTTCCATCCTCCCCACCACCAGCTCGTCCTTCCACCCTCTCTAACTTTGACATTTACCAGATATGCCAACTAAGCCACTCGACCCGCAAATTGTCCTGAACATTGACGGCTACCTTAAGCCACACATTCCCGCCATCATCCAGAGGTACAACTCGTACAGGAGATGGAAGGATCTCATCGAGCTGCACGAAGGTGGCTACGAGAAGTTCACCAGGGGGTACGAGCGATTTGGGCTCAACGTTGGGCCCAACAACGAGGTGGTCTACAGAGAGTGGGCACCGAACGCTAAGGAGGCATACTTGATTGGAGAATTCAGTCCGCTCTTCTCTCATCGTGCTAGGTATTACCTCGACTAATCGCCTTGATCAGACGAATGGAACCGCACGTCTCACCCGATGACCAAGAACGATTTCGGTGTGTTCGAAATCATCGTTCCACCGCTCCCCTCCGGTCGCTGCGCTATTCCCCATGACACTAAAGTGAAGGTAAGAGGCGTCTGGAATCCATCTCATGCATGTTCCTCATGAACGGTCTCTAGATCTCTATGATCTTACCCTCTGGCGAGAGAATTGAGCGTCTCCCTGCTTGGATCCACCGCGTCACGCAGGATCTCGACGTCTCGCCCGTCTATGACGCCCGCTTTTGGAACCCGCCTGAATCAGAAGTCTACAAGTTCAAGAACTCTCGCCCTGCGAAGCCAACCAACCTCCGCATATATGAAGCCCATGTCGGGATTGCTACGGCCGAGCCTAGAGTCGGCCAGTACAAAGANTTTACGAAGAACGTGCTTCCCCGAATCAAGGACCTCGGATATAATGCCATTCAGCTCATGGCTATCATGGAGCACGCATACTACGCATGTAAGCCAACGGAACACTTCGTATCTGCAAGANGCCCCGACAATCTGACGATCTTCTAAAGCCTTCGGGTACCAGGTTACGAGCTTCTTCGCNGCAAGCTCGCGATATGGAAACCCGGAAGATCTCAAGGAGCTAATTGATACGGCTCACGGACTGGGTATCACCGTCCTCCTTGATATTGTCCACTCCCATGCGTGCAAGAACGTCTTGGATGGCCTCAACGAGTTCGATGGTACTGACCACCTCTACTTCCACGAGGGGGGCAAGGGANGGCACGACCTNTGGGACAGCCGGCTCTTCAANTATGGTTCGTATGAGGTACTCCGTTTCCTGATGAGCAACTTGCGCTACTGGATGGAGGANTTCCAGTTCGATGGGTTCCGATTTGACGGCGTTACCAGCATGATGTACAAGCACCATGGNATCGGTACTGGCTTTTCTGGNGGCTACCACGAATATTTTGGCGACAACGCAGACGAAGAGGGCATCGTTTACTTGATGCTTGTAAGCTCCGNNCCATATACATTTNTGCGGGANCCCGGGGCTGAACCTTTGTCNTGGTAGGCCAATGACGCTATGCACGCTCTGTACCCCAACACCATCACAATCGCTGAAGACGTGTCGGGAATGGCGCTGCTTTGCAAGGCCGTTTCTGAGGGTGGCGTCGGCTTCGACTACCGACTCTCCATGGCCATNCCTGACATGTGGATCAAACTNTTGAAACACAAGAAAGACGATGAATGGGACCTTGGTAACATCTCATTCACTCTGACCAACCGAAGGCACGGAGAGAAGAGTATNGCGTATGCCGAGAGTCATGATCAAGCACTCGTCGGTGACAAGACACTTGCCTTCTGGCTCATGGACAAGGAAATGTGTATGTCTTTTCANCGTGCCGCCCGTGATACCTTCTCAGTGGTCTCTCGTCCNCTGATGCAGATACCAACATGTCCGATCTGACCCCCATGACGCCTGTTATCGCTCGCGGTCTAGCACTTCACAAGATGATCAGGTCTAGTACTCGACGAAATCACACATACTTACTCCTAACAAATTCGCAGGCTTGTCACGCACGCTCTGGGTGGTGAAGGGTATCTTAACTTCATCGGTAACGAATTCGGTCATCCTGAGGTCCGTCCCTTTTGACCCACTCGCTTCTTCCAAAGCTCACCTTCTGTTGATGCAGTGGCTNGACTTCCCCCGCGAGGGAAATGGCAACTCGTTCCACTATGCCAGGCGTCAGTGGAATGTCGTTGACGACGGCCTGTTGCGCTACAAGTATCTCAACAACTTTGACCGNGCCATGAATCACGCCGCAGGAGACTACGGATGGCTTGAAGCACCCCAGGTAAGGGTCTCGACTGAGAAGCGCCAGCGAGGGCTCAGACTCAATACTTCGGACGTTGGACAGGCCTATATCTCACTCAAGCATGAAGGAGACAAGGTTCTGGCTTTCGAACGGGCTGGTCTCCTGTTCGTGTTCAACTTCCACCCGACCAACAGCTACACCGACTATAGGGTTGGAGTCGACATCACAGGAGAGTACGAGATCGTCTTGAGCACCGACGACAAGAAGTACGGNGGATTCGATAACATCAAGACGGACAGCAAGTTCTTCACCACTCCTCTCGAGTGGAGCGGACGCAGAAACTACGTTCAGGTGCGTAGATTCGTGTGGCTGAAANCCTGCCGCACTCAGTTGGTCATGTCAGGTCTATATCCCAAGCAGGACGGCGATTGTCCTCGCCAAAGTTGGCGAGGTTCCTCCCTCCATGCTCACCACCTTGTAGGCGTTTCCCTGGATCGAGTGAAAGACTGAATATGGACTCCCGATTATAGACTCTTGAATGCATCCACTCTACGTGATACCAAGTACCAAATACCTCGCGTCGAGTCAGACTTAGACTGACTTGGCGTTTGACCTATATATCCTCCTGTACAGTTAGTCCATACATAGCAAAGCCGTTCTTGTCTCCAATCCAATGGTCAATTCGCTAGTCTACCGAGTTCTACGATGTTACGATCACAAATCATGCCCTAAATACCTACATACTTGCAAATCACCTTGTCAACGAATCTCTGGACGCCTTCACTATTTCGACAATGCGATCTCCAACTTCTTTTGTGGAAGCCTTACCCCCAAGGTCAGCCGTGCGCAAACCAAGCCCACTGCTATCCGGGCTGTCCAGGGCTTTCCGCACGGCATACTCAATGAGCTCAGCCTGCTTCTCGAGGCCGAGAGAGTAGCGGAGAAGCATGGCGGCACTAAGGATCGTGCCAATGGGATTGGCGATGCCCTTGCCCGCAATGTCTGGCGCCGAGCCATGGATGGGCTCGTAAAGACCTGGCGTGGGCCTGAAGGAAGCGGAAGTGGGGTCGGAGGGAGCACCGCCAGGGACGCAGAGGGAAGGAGGCCAAGCGAACCTGGAATGACGCTGGACTGGTCGGAGAGACTGTTCAAGGGGAAGGTGTAAGCAACTACAATGGGAGATGAGTGCCCTGGTAGAACGCACATGTCTCCAAATAGGTTCTCCGTGAGGATGACACCATTCAACTTCCGAGGGTTGGCGACAATGACCATCGCCGCAGAGTCTACAAGCTGGTGGTCGAACTTGATTTGAGGATATTCTTGAGTAAGAGTCTCGGTGACAACCTTCCTCCACAGCCTTGAACTAGCCAGGACGTTGGCCTTGTCGATTGAATGGATTTCGAGAGGGGGGTTCGCAGCCAGGGCGATCTGAGCGGCAACTCGGGTGATGCGCTGCACCTCAGCGACACTGTAGATCATGGTGTCCCAGGCTACGTCGGGGTTGGGCTCGACATTCTGCTCTTTCCGCTCGCCAAAGTATGCACCTCCAATGAGCTCACGAACGACGATGAGGTCAGTACCCTTTGCGATTTCGGGGCGGAGGGGAGAGTACTCGAGTAGGGAGTCCGACGCAATGTTTGCAGGGCGAATGTTGGCGTAAAGTCCGAGAGTCTTGCGAAGGGTGAGCAACCCAGTTTCAGGGCGTACTTTGGCGTCGACTCCCCATTTTGGGCCGCCAATCGCACCTAAACAGAAGGGATATTCACATCTTGTGACATATGAAGGGGCGGCGGCACACACCCATCAGGACAGCATCCGCCTCCTGGCATGCCTTGAGCGTGGAACTTGGTAGAGGTTCGCCGGTAGCATCGATAGCGCATCCTCCGAACTGGTGGGTCTCGAGCTTGAGGTCGACGTCGGAGGATATTTCGTTGACGGCGTCGAGGACTCGAACGGCCTCGTTGACGACCTCAGGGCCTGTGTGACTGATCAGGCGCTAATCTCGTTCCAGATAACGGGCACCATACCGATTCCGTCCCCAGGAAGGACGACGATTCGGAAGCTGGGTGGCGGGATCCGAGTCAGGATAGGCAGACAATGGGGAGGGCTGGATACACACGACTTGGGGGCCATTCTGGCAAATAGCGAAAGTGTGAGGGAGAGCCCGGGCTTTTGAGCTGTGGAGAGATCGGCATGGTGGATGGCGATGGAATGAGAGGCCCGTCGGCCGAAACATCACAACTGCCTCCGCCTGCTGATCCACTTTTTCGTCGATGACCACCATGTCGACTCCGGGATTCGCAGGCCTTTGGACATCTCTCCCCACTTCGCTCACACCATGGGTGTAGGTCACCTTGTCTATCGTACAGATACAGTCTCACAGCCGTCCACAGTCTCGACGTTATCCAGTCGCTTGGCCACACCAAAATGACGCCTGTCCAAGCCGCTACCATCCCCCTGTTTATGAAGCACAAGGATGTCGTTGTCGAAGCCGTGACAGGATCGGGGAAGACTCTCGCGTTTGTGATCCCAATCCTCGAGAAGCTGGTGCGAAGAGAGACGCGCCTGCGCCAGAATGAAGTCGGGGCACTCATCATNTCGCCNACAAGGTACGCCNAGCGTCTATCCCACAACAATCTCTAGCAAACATCCCAATAGAGAACTAGCCACCCAGATTCACTCTATAATTTCATTATTTATAAACTCCCAACCTGCTGGAGACGAAAGCGATCCCGCCTTCAAGCCCATCCCTCCTCCTCTCCTCCTTGTCTCGTCGAAGGAGTCAACTCCAGCCCAGGACGTTCAGAGGTTCCTCTCGACAGGCGCGGACATCGTCGTTGGTACCCCGGGGAGAATGGAGGAGTTCTTACTGGGCAAGGGCCATGATGTGGTGAATGTGAAAGAACTGGAGATGCTAGTGCTGGATGAAGCGGACAGGCGCGTNAACATGGTTCCNTGTCGCTACTCCAACTGACCCACAATAGGCTATTGGACTTGGGTTTCCAAGATGCAACCACTCGCATCATTACACACCTTCCCAAGCAACGTCGGACGGGCCTCTTCAGTGCAACGATGACCGATGCTGACGCTTTGTCGGAATTGGTTCGCGTCGGTTTACGAAACCCGGCTCGAGTAGTAGTCAAAGTCACCGCGAAGAAATCTGGGGCATCTCAAGGGCTGGCTGAAGAGCGTCGGATACCCGCTAACCTCCAGAACTATTATATCAACTGCAAAGCGTCGGAGAAGTTCCTCCAACTGGTCAGAATACTAAGGTATCAAGTGGAGAATGAAGGGTCATCACATTTCATTGTCTACTTCTCGACGTGTGCGTGCGTCGACTATTTCTACAGGGTATGTCACTACCAGCTCCGTCAGCCACAATGAAATAATCGAGGATAGATACTTCCCGAAGCCCTTAGCCCGTCCACAAAACTTTACTCTCTTCACGGCAATCTAAACCCATGACGCGAACAAAGACACTCGAAGCCTTCTCTACATCCATCGCCGACCCGTCATCACCCAGTATTCTTCTCGCCACAGATGTCGCAGCCCGAGGGTTGGACATTCCACACGTGGACGTCGTTATCCAGTTCGACCCTCCGACGGATACCAAAGCATTTTCTCATCGCTGTGGGCGAACTGCCAGAGCGGGGCGTAGTGGGAGAGCGTGGACATTGCTTACTGGGAAAGAAATTGACTATGTCGGTGCGTACAAGGCGGCTCGACTGTGTTTAAGATATTGACGGTGATGTGGCTTTAGATCTGTTGAAAGTAAGGAAAATCCCAGTGATTCAGAAGCCCACTTTTGTGAAGGGCGAGCATGGTACCATTGCGCCCAACGCCGCTGCCAGAGCTTCCGACGAAGACATCGAAGACGATCCAGAAGTGGAACAAATGCTGCAGAAGATCCGAGGCTTCGTTTTGAAAGACAGGGCGTACCACGATTTGGTAAAGACATCAATGATTCGCTCAACCAGCTCCTTGTTCATCTTTGCTCAATCTAGGGGGTCAAAGCATTTGTTTCCTTTGTCAAGGCGTATTCGAAGCATGAGGCCTCATATGTCTTCAGACTCCAAAATCTGGACTTGGTTGGAATCGCAAAGTCCTTCGGCATACTGCGACTTCCTGGCATGTTTGAGACGAAGGACATTGTCAGGGATGGCTGGACAGACGCTGAAGTCGATGTGAGTTCGGATATCCTTCTCGATACACTTCACCTCTCATACGCTTCATAGTGGTCCGCATACTCTTATAGGGACCAGGCGCATGAGAGCAAACGTCTCATTGCCCTCACAACGGAGAAAGAAAGGAAGCAAGCCGCCATCGCTGAAAAGGCGAAGGAACGTGCACAAAGGAAGAAGGCTAACGCAGCTTGGAGCGGAAAACAGGAGAGAGCAGGGCAGCGAGTTAAGAGGAGAGAAAAGAAGGCTGCAAAAGCGAAGTGGACGCGAACAAATGCGAACCCCGTGGACGTCGATCGCCAGTCTACCCCTNTTGATACAGCTTCAGCGTCNAAGCGGGTTCGAGGTGCAGACGACGCCAATAACGACNATGACGACTGGGATGAGTTAGCAAGAGAGGAACGGTTAGCAAAGAAGGTCAGGAAAGGGGAGATGTCGCGGAGAGAGTTTGACGCCGAGTTCGGAGACTTGTAGTATAGCAAAGGCATGTATTTACAGCGCATCCGTCTCATCTGCCTACTTCCCGCCATTCCGNCTGCTGACCCAGTATGAGCCATCNGGCCACTCGTATTCAGCGATGCTATCCTTCTTCATCTCAATGCTGTAGCCCTCGTCTGGATTCAAGGGGACATTGTAANGGCCATTCGAATTGATTGAGCAGGGTGTGGTGAAGTGTTCGTGCAAATGGTCGACATATTCGAGGACGTTGCGCTCCATATTCCCCGACACGCATATGTAATCGATCAAGCTACAGAGTCAGGAGGTCAACACTGATCTTACACCGATATCTCAGCCNTGAAACATACCTGAGGTGAATAACGTATTCGCAAAGGCCAACNCCGCCTGCATGGGGGCATACTATAACATTGAACTTGGCGGCCATGAGCAACACGCTNAGCACCTCCGTCACACCAGCCAGGCGACAAGAGTCAATCTGGCAAACGTCAATGGCGTCTGCCTGGAGCAGTTGTTTGAAAACGATTCGGTTGTGGGCATGCTCCCCCGTCGCAACACCAATCCCGTAGGGCTTCAATGCCTTGCGGATAGCTGCATGGCCGAGAATGTCGTCAGGTGCCGTGGGCTCCTCAATGAACCACGGCTTGATCTCCTCGAGCCCCTTCACGTAGTCAATGGCCTGCTGGACGTCCCATACCTGATTCGCGTCGATCATCAAGACGGAGCCTGTCGGTCCCTGCGTTCTTGCCCCTCAAGTCGTCGCTGTTGGNATCNCTGANNGGGGTGCCCTTGCGCAGATATTGAGGGTCGTCAATGATGGAACGAATGAGTTTCCCTCTACGAAGGTCGTCAGCCTGGTCGGCGCCGACCTTCATCTTGAAGTGATTAAAGCCTTGTGTGATGGCTTCCTTGGTGAGACGGGCAATCTTTTCGTCGCTATAGCCGAGCCAGCCGGCAGATGTGACGTATGCGGGGTATCCGACTTTCTGGACGTTTGCCTCGCGCTCCTTCTTCCCCGCTTCCTTTTCCTTGAGCAGGGCGAGGGCTTCCTCCTTGGTGATAGCGTCGGATATGTAGCGGAAGGTCGTTGCCCGGACAAACTCTTCCTGTAAAGAAGACATTGTCAACCCTTTGGGTTGGGCAGCAGCAGAAATGTGAACCGCACGGGAGTAAAATCGGCGATGAGCATCCAAAGAGGCTTTCGTCTCGAGCGAGCGAACATGTCCCAAAGAGCATTGTTCACGGCACCAGTTGCGATGTGGATTACACCCTTCTCAGGCCCAATCCTGTGCGCCCGAGGGTGTGTGTCAGATAGATTTCCCCGTCTTGTAGAAAATGGCGAGACTCACCAACGAAGTTGAGGGTCTGCAGTTAGATAATCCCAGGTCTTCCCCATGTCAGCGAAGAGGTCCTCCACTTCTTTACCTATAAGGCGGTTTGTTATTTCCTTGATTGCAGCACATACCTGCAGAAGAGCTCAGTTGCGCCTCATGGGATCGGGATAGGGGCACTTACGATCTCGTTTCCTCGACCAATCGTGAAGGTCATGCCATGGCCAACGAGGCTAGAGTCGGTGTAGATAGTCACGTAAGCAGAGGAGTAATCGCAGTCGGTGTTCCTATATGTGATAGATGAGAAACGTCGCATTGTTTGTCCCCGCAAGGGCAACTGACATGGCGTCGGTGCCATCTCCGGTCAGGGAGGTGGGGAAACGAACATCTAAAGGCTGAGCTTAGCTCGTCAACCCATGCAACAAGCTGAGGACTCGCCATGAGTTTCGTAGTGGGTGATCTTGGGCATGGAAATCGGGAGGAAAGGCTGTATGGGATCATGCTACTGGCTGGGTCTTTTTATACGCGCCCTTCTGCAGCGGGGCGGCGGAAGGCGTTCCATCTCGATGATGGCAGCAGATGCTTCTGCCCCTTCCACGGCCCGGCAGCATATACACGGACCGTAGGCGCTTGAAAGTGCGGCGCGAAATAGAACGCGCCGAGAGAGAGCTGAGGAGCAGTAAGTTCCGGGTCAGCAGTGGTCGTGGTTGTGGTTCAAGTCAGTTCAGTGGCTGGTCACTGTCATCATCGACGCGATCACAGTTATCGGGGCTTTTGGCACCTCTTCATCCTCCCTCAATGACGACCGCGCGACGCAGTGCTTTCCGGCCGTGTATTGACCTTCACAATGGTCAGGTCAAGCAAATAATCGGCGGCACATTGTCAGACAATGCGCCGGACACCCTGAAGACGAATTTCGTTGCAAAGTGAGAACTTTGAGCTGCGTCAAGTACCGCACCTCATCAGCTGGGACAAACAGGCAATCCGCTGGAGAATTCGCTACCATCTATCGAGAGCACAATCTTACTGGAGCCCACGTCATCAAGCTGGGACCGGGGAACGATGCTGCGGCGAAGGAGGCGCTAGCGGCATGGCCTGGTGGGTGTTCCGGGTGACCGTCGGCCAATTACTAGATCGCGTTTAGGTGGACTTCAGATTGGAGGTGGCATCAGCGAAGAAAACGCGAGGGAATGGCTGGACGCTGGGGCTAGCAAGGTGAGTGCCGTCTACAAACCACTTTCGAGTGTCATGACGCAAAGTGAACAAGGTCATTGTAACCTCTTATCTCTTTCCCGGAGGTGCCTTTTCCTTGCAACGGCTTCAGTCACTGTCCAACGCAATCGGGAAGGACAAGCTCGTGGTGGATGTGAGGTAGATCCTCGTCTTGCCCAGGTCAGCAGGCTGAACGATAATGACTGGCTCAAGCTGCCGACGCCGAGGGACTAAGTGGCTGGTCGCCATGAACAAATGGCAGGACATTACGGATATGGAAGTCTCGAAAGGTGCGGCCACAATGCTTTCGCTGAGCAGCAGTTCCTACAACGATGGCACCAGAAAACCTCGACTTGCTCGCTCAGTACTGCAGGTATGTGCAGGTGCAAAGCCCGCGAACGGTTGGATAAAGCCACCCACATAGTGAGTTCCTCATTCACGCTGCCGATGTGGAAGGCCTTTGCCAAGGCATCGACGAAGAATTGGTCAAGCGTACGCAACGGGATCCTTTGCCTTCTCCGGGGGCTAACCAATGCGCAGGGCTGGGTGAATGGGCTACGATACCCACCACATACGCGGGGGGCGCGAAAGGTGACATTTCCTCCAAGCCTCTGGCATAAGTGCTCTGAACTTGCTCCAGATATATCGGACCTGGACCTCGTAAACTCGCTTTCCGGAGGAAAGGTCGACTTGACTTTCGGCAGGTGCGCTTGGGAGACAGATCTTTGCTTGCGTGATAATGACAAGCCCATCCAGTTCGCTCGATATCTTTGGGGGACGTGTATCATTCGAAGAATTGGTCAAGAAAAACGCCTCAGTGTAGTAGATACCAGTGGTAGCCCCTATCAGCATCCGCGCATCAAATCAGTGGTGCCGGCCGAACCTTAATTTTAAAACTATACAGTCATTCCCTCTTGCCGAACAACTCTGAGTTCGTCGTCGAGATCGCACCCAACGACACTGAAGGTATGTACCCGCCATGCCGCTCCTCGAACCTACGACACCCGGTGTCCAACCCATGTCCCTTCGCCTCGCTCTCATTCCCGCCATCGCCTCTCAGAGACCATGAACTCATGGACTAATCAATGTCCACTCAGATCCCTCCAAAATGCCCGGCAAAGTCAAGGCGTACGAGCTCCAGTCCAAGTACGATGAAGTCCCGTTACGGTCTCTCCGCGAAAGCTCAACATTTCCGGTTTACTAGGTCCAAAAATGACTTGTCCAAGCAACTTGTGGACTTGAAGCATGAGCTTCTGACCCTGCGGGTCCAAAAGATCGCTGGTGGCTCCGCCTCGAAGTTGACCAAGATGTATGCGCATTTGCAGGCTGCTGAAGGGGTGTGTATTGATGGGTTTACAGCAATACCGTTCGCAAGTCGATCGCGCGGGTATTGACCGTCATGAACCAGAAGGCCCGTCAGAACCTCCGGGAATACTACAAGAACAAGAAGTTCCTTCCCCTCGACCTCCGGTACAAGAAGACCCGTGCCATCCGCCGTCGCCTCACCAAGGTATGCTTTTCCCACATCTCCATGCCCGGCCGCTCCCTGAACCGCATTCCGCTAGCACGAGGCATCTCTCAAGACGGCGAAGCAGGTCAAGAAGGAGCAGAACTTCCCTACCCGCAAGTACGCTGTCCGGGCATAAGCGTGCTGTACCTTTGTCGAGTCTTGGAGTTCGGATATGCCAGTGTTGTATTCCCATTCTTTCACTATGCCTGAGGCACCACCAACACCTATGCGCATGCAACACCGGATAACATATTGTCCACTGAGACTCTTTTCTGCCCTTCTGTCGAGACACTTTGATACTTTGAGATTGAGTCCCTTACGTAAGCATTGATCGAGATTCCGAATTGGGTGGGAAAGGCCTGAGCTGAGNCGGAGCTGGAAGCAGCTGCAATTAACGGCAGNCTGTCGTCGTTCTCCCCAACGTCCACCACACCCCTGACGGTCCCCCACCGACGACCACCNACCGCGCGCTGGATATCACNGCTTNGCGCTATTCTACNCACAAACCCATATGATTTGTCGTTTCTTTGNATTCTTTTTCTGATTCTCCCACCATTTCTCTCTCGCTCTTTATCTGACGACTCCAAGNGCACGACATTCACGACACCTCTCTAACGACGATCACGACGATTCAATCATGGTGAGCATCCGTATCGTTACTCTTTCGCAGAAAAGACGGTATANNTCCTGGATTGTGCGCGTGGAAACGAAGCTCGCAAGGGAGGCTGATGCATGAGGTCACTACAACCCTCGCTCTCTTTTCCNTGACCTTTCCTTGACCGCCCGCACCCATGTTCCGACCTNCTGTCTTGACGAGGAANGAGTCAACTAACATCCTACGGAAGCCCAAATCCGTCAATACCAGGTCTCCCCCTCCCTCACCAAAGGTGGAACAGCGCACGNAACCAAGGGAACCGTACCCTATTCCCAGCAATAACCCTGCGAGCCAATACACGTTGCTAGAGAAGCTGGGTACGGGCAGCTTTGGTGTCGTATACAAGGCTATGCACAATGACACCAAGCAAATCGTTGCTATCAAACAAATAGGTGCGCACNCTGTGCTTTCGTCGCTCGACTAGGGACCGACTGCATATCATTCTACAGACCTCGAAGACTCGGACGACGACATCTCAGANATTCAGCAAGAGATTGCAAGCCTTGCACAATGCGACTCTGAATACGTGACCAAGTACTACGGGTCGTTCGTAGTCGCCTACAAACTCTGGATTGTCATGGAATATCTGGCTGGTGGCTCCTGTCTGGATCTTCTCAAGGCTGGCACTTTCTCAGAAGCACACATCGCAGTGGTCTGCCGCGAACTTCTCCTGGGCCTTGACTACCTGCATACCGAGGGCACAATACATCGGGACATCAAGGCTGCTAACGTCTTGCTTTCCTCCACTGGCAAGGTCAAGCTCGCCGACTTTGGCGTCGCAGCTCAGCTCACCAACACTTTGCGCCACACTTTTGTTGGTACACCTTTCTGGATGGCGCCGGAAGTGATTCGCCAAGCAGGATATGATTCCAAGGCCGACATGTGGAGTCTGGGGATTACAGCTATTGAGCTAGCAAACGGCGAACCTCCCTTGGCCGAGTATCACCCGATGCGCGTCCTTTTTCTCATACCCAAAGCGAAGCCACCCGTTCTCGAAGGTGACTTCTCAGCGGCATTCAAGGACTTCGTTGCGCAATGTTTGACTAAAGACCCCAAGTTGGTAAGTAGATCATGTTGCAACCTATCTTTGGTCTGTCGAGCCTAATCACGGCCCGATCTAGCGCCCGTCTGCCAGTGAACTCTTACAGCACCGGTTCATTCGCAGTGCCAAGAAGACATCGTATCTCACGGAGCTTATTGAGCGGTACCAAGACTGGCGTAGCCGTCATCCGCACAAGGGGAATAAGGACCCCGGTACAATCAAGAATACAGCGACATGGGATGTGAATGACACTATGCGAAGCGAGTGGAATTTCGATACGGTGAAATCCATATCTGCCATGGGCACTTTCCGCGGTTCTGCCAAGGATTTGTTGATGCCGCCTGGCATGATCCCGGAGGAATCGGACGAATACGACGACGACGAGTCTACCATCGACACCGGCGCCGCCACGAAGGGAAGCGGGGCATTGCTCAGCAACTCTGAAGCTTCTCACTCAACGGTAATCATCAAAGAGCCCTTGCCTCCCCCTGCCGACTTGGACGCCCCTTTAGACGATGACACACCTTCAGGTAGGCATATTCCATTTGCATCGGGCTCATTTGCTCAACTGCATGCTCCTGCATAGGTGCACCCCCTGCTTATAACGCTGGATCCATCCGCAATTCACGCCGTGCATCATATGCCGCAAGGGTGTCAACAGACGGTGCTGGGACGGTGCTGAACGAGGCCGACCTTGGAACTGGGATCGACACCATCCGCCCAGTCAAGAAGGTGGACGCGGCAGGATCACTACGGCTCTCGAACGACTTCGTAGGCAGCTTGCGGAAAGAACCCAGCGGCGACAGGTCAAATTCCAGCCACAGACGGAGGGCAAGCGAAGGGGCGAAAGCGGGGAAGGTTATCGTAGAGGAGGTCGTAGCACCCGTTCTACGGAAGGTTCGTTCTCATATATGCCTGTGTTCTCGATTCCTGGTCTGAATACTTCGTCAGGCTATTCGGGACGATATGGACGCTCGCGAAATCGAGTCTCTGAGCATGTTAATGCGGGGTTTCGATGAGTTGAAAGAAGCCAACTCTGAACTCGCGTATAACGTTATCCTGGACATCCTTCAAGGAATCAACGAGTTCGTTTCTGTTCCATCTCGGTCTGGTTTTATGATCCTTTGAATGCTAACAGTCCTTCCTCCAGCAACAATGCGGTCAGGCGACATGTACAGACGTCGAGAGGTCTCTTTCCTCACAGGCGGATCACTCGCAAGAGCGAAATGACTTCTAGAGGGCTGGTGGTCACAGAAGAGCTGGAAGACGTCAGCGGGCTTCCCCCTAGTTCCAGTGAAGCTACATCTCCCATCACCTCCCCAGCAGAGGAGGCAGCGCCTCGCAAATCGCCCATCGCCGAACTCCTTTATATGCGCTGGCTAGAGGGCTTGAAACTGAAATGGCCCAGCATCATGTCCTAATCCCCTCCGCGGTTTGTCCCTCGATACCCTCCGGACTATTCTTTACTTTCATCTCAGGCCAATTCTCTTCGCCATCCTTCTTGTTGCTGCTTAATCTCCTTTCCATATTTATCTGTATTATATAGCCTTCGGCTGGTTAATGGGTTTCCGAACATTCCATTACAATCTTTAGTATGTGGGCGCTTATCGCTTGCGCCCGTTTGGGGGTGTTTACCTTCTCTTTCCCCCTCGGTCCTTTCGAGTCCTGTAGGATCGAGAGTCGAGACTACCTGCTGTCCTGTACCATTATCCGTAACGACCATTCACGACAACCAAACAAATAACGCAATAATCTTTGTGCAATCGTACTGAGCGTGAACTGAGGGGGGTGTACAAAAGGTGTACAATTCCTGGCAAGGAACATCTATGAAGTCTATGTGCATATCAAAGTGGCGGGGACGGGGGAAACAGAACATGCAACTTGAAGTAGGCCGACTCCTCAGGAGGATTCCTTCACTTTCTCGGCATATGTTTCCTCCCCTGGCTTCAGCTCCTCTTCAGTTGGAGGCGTAACAGGTTTTGGTACGTCGTTTCGCTGCGGCTCCTTTTCCCCCTGCGATGCCGACGTGGGTGGGGACTGCATAACCTCCTTTCCGCGGGCGAGAATCTCGAATATGCCCTTCCTAATCGTCTCCAAAACAGGCGAGACTCGCTCTCGGACCTCCTTGCCAACAAGGCTGACTTTCTCAGGAAGGGGCATATCTTTCTTCCTGAGAACCTCGTTCAAATCGGAGATAGTAGCGGATAAAATAGAAGAGATTTCGGTATACGTCTGCTGGATCTGAGGGCCAAGTTGAGTCTGCAGCTGGGACTTGGAAGACTGGACGGTGGACTGAATAGAAGCCGACAAGGTATTGGTTTGCTTCTGCAGCTTCTGCAGCTCAACCAGCATGTTCTCGGAAAGGGTATGAATGCGAGTCTGGGCGACGGCGAAAGAAGAGGATGCGAGGGTGGTGATAGACTCGGCAGTCTCGGATGCGCGTTGGCTACAAAACTTATTAGTTTCGGAGAGTGGCGAGGATAAGATATCACTGTACATGATGGCAGACTGTGCTTGAACGTGCTTGAGCTGCTCAGCAGTATATTCGTAGAGACTATCCTTGAGCGTCTTCGAAAGAGCCAAAGCGCGCTGGTATTGATATTCGGGGTTGGGGGACGAAGAACCAGCCTCCGAAGGCGGTTGGAAGCCCGATACGGTGTTCTGGAAATAGTCAACGAGAGGAGCCAGACGCTATAACATCGATTGGACTCAGTCAATTGTCCGGCAGTGAAAGGTTATCTTATCGGTGACGTACCTGATCCAAATCGTGGGCTACGTTGAATGCAGGATTCTTGACCCTCTCATCAAGCGCCTTGTTAGCCTCGCCAATACGCTCCTGGACGTAGCCAGAAGCGCTTTGCTTGCGTTCGTTGACAAGGGCAGCAACGTCCTCGGGCTTCGCCTTGAAGGGGTAAGGGTAGCGCGACTCGACGGCATCGACCGCCTTGTTGGCGTAGTCATCGGCGCGCACGATAAGGGGCGCGAGCTTAATCTGCAAGGGCTCCGTAAGCTTGTACGCGGATGTGGTGAGCTCTTTGGCTGTGTTATAGGTAGAGCGAGTGTAAGCGTTAGCCAACAGAGTCCCGCTGAGCGTCTCGAGGCCCGAGTGGATCATAGGGATCGACGCGACACGGGTGAGGATCGTGATCTCGGGAGGGGCTTGAGCGCCCGTGGTAGGGGGCTGCTGAGTTTCTGTCACTGTCGAAGACATGGTGGAGGAGGTGGTTGTCAATGGGAGAGTTCTGAGCAGGCAGAGACGAATTTAAGGCAATGATTGAATCCCGCGCCACGCCCACGCCCCTAACCAACCCATTTCCATGTGATTCTGCTTTCACGTGGGCAGAGGCGCCTACCGCATTTGGACGTCGAGGACTCGGTTCCGCCGCTTCTGCCATGTTCGAGTCGTCACAGCTCCCAGCGTCCGTCATCTACCTGACATCCTCGATTGTGGGCGGTACTGAGCTCAGCGCATTTACGTCTCAGCTCGAAGGAGGGAACGCGTTCATATCTGTTACCCACCACTCGTAAGCGGATCAGCACTTCAGTCGGTCGGTCGCATCGGTGCATGTGTTTTCCTTGAAATTCCACACAGTGGCTGGGCGCTGTTTCGATTGGGCGGCTGGGCCTAACCGATGTGCACTACCTGAACCACTCTAAGCGCTTATATCCAAACCCCAGCGCTTATGCTCAGAACCTTGACGTCAGGCTGGAGAATAGGTGAGTAACTCGCGGTTCGGATGCTGAATGGAAGCTACGCCGTTCAAGCATATCAACCAGAAATTGCACGTCGAAAAAACTGTGGCGACTTCGCCGTGGTACAGCCAACCCAGCTAAGTTGACCGCAATATCTTCGCTCCCCGACATCATGATTATTAGAACGAAACAGGAGTGTGAAGAGTTGTTTACTACGACGCAGGTCCATTACCCACAAGAGAGATAGCTTTTAAGCGTCAAGTTGTGGAGGTGATACCAGAAACGAGGTTATCGAGAGCCGCAGCCTGACCCCAACCAGTGTAACCCTGCTTTGGACCAGCCCAGCTGGACGAGTAGTTTGTTCCGTTTGCAGCAAGCTCAAGAAGGGCGTTGTACTAATAACGGTCCAGTGAGTCGTGCCGCAAGGCGAACAAGGAGCTGGTTGAACGCACCTGCACTACAAGATAGCTGTGGATGAGTGTGTTCAAAGCCCCATTATTCTGGTTCATGAAGAGTTCGTTTAGTGCACGAACGAAGGCCGCTACAGCAAATCGTCAGGGTGCTATGGCGAAGGGAGATGAAAGAGTTTGGCTTACATTTAAAGTAGACACCGTCGTTCGCTGAGTTTGGCGACGCGCCTTCGGTGATGACGCCGTTGCTGCCTTGCCATGGGCCATTCTTCATCGCAGCAGCAGCAACTTGGATAGTCCTGGAAAGTGACTGAGTACAGTCCTCAATGTAGCAAATGTGGATTTCTCACTTCATCATCCAACTTGAATCTCCAGTGACGGACGCAAGAACGCTGGTGCCCTCGATGTACTTGCCACTGTTGTACCTATAATGCAATCCGTGTCATTGATAGTCGAAATAAGTGAATATTCAAATTGGAGACATACGTGAAGAGCCAGTCAGCAGGTGAACGGGAGCAGTCCCTGGCATGGATAGTGTCTAGGATGATGTTGTTTGAATTCGTGTTGGCGTTGCGCATCCAGTTGGACGCGGCGATCGCCGCGTTGGTGTATTTACTGTCTCTTGTAGTTTTGGCGAGATACGCAGAGAGTGTAAGGAAGAGCCTGTTTATCAATGTCAGCGGCCATATGAACCCGATTAGAAGTGACAAGACAAACCCAGTGGTCACCGAGTTCATACTGTCGTCATCCGCGACCGGACGCCAGAATACAGCTCCTGCGTTCGTAACGCCATTGCAGCTGCCTCTGATTCCAAAATTCTTTTTGGGTGTGCTGCCTGAGGAAGCCTGCGAAGGCGTGACCTGGCTGAAATGTAGGTTTCAAGTCAGTTTACGCCCTATCTCAAGAGTCGGGTGTCTCACAAGGGCAGGACAGCATTCCATGTGTCGATGGCGTGGTTGAGTAGGTTGTTGTCCCCGTACGCTCGGTAGGCATAATAGGACGCAGTTGCCCACCACCTAGACGAGATATGCTCAGCGGCAGTTCGATAAGATCAGATGTACACCCACAAAGCATCATCGTTATACCCGTACTAGGNAGGAAGTCAGTCGACGGTTCTCCATCACCAAAGAGTGAGATAAATAGCGTTCNCCGCTGCTGCTTACCGGATCGAAGTGGGCGTACTGGCTGAATACCTTGTTGATTCCATTCGTGACTATCGTCTTGTANGTAGAAGANGAGGTGAATTTGTCGTAATTGGCCATCGCAGAGTAAACNGTGGCCCCCGAGCCCCAGAAGCCGACATCTTGGAACTCCCCGTTCGACGTCTGCCTGGATGCGATGACATCGATGCCAGCCTTGGCCTTGGCCTTCCGGTCCTGCAGGGAGTACTTGTTGCTGAATTCCTGGTACGAGGTACATTTCAACATAGGGAAGCAGGCAGAAACCTGTGGACCTACGCGCCATGAGCCGGGGACACCCAGGTCCTGCGCGCAAACCAAAGCAGAGAGCGTAAGGACGGTGAAGGACAGTCCTTGGCGAAAGAACATCATCGCGTAGGGGAAGAAAGGCAAGGTTGAGCCCTGGCTGCAACGACCCACGTAACGCACATTTATACGCCAGCNAATAGNGAAGACCGCATGAAACGACGGATCGCATGACAAGAAAGTCGGGTCAGTCGGTTCTCAAGAGGCGTCCTCATGACGACCGTGAGGTCAGAGCATGAGGGTTACTTGATCAGTTGAATCTCACNACGCGAAGTGAACAAGCGCCTGACCAAGAAATCCATAGGACGAAGCTGATGATAGTGCCTTCTCTTCTCCCAGAAGACCAAATGTGACCTTCTTGCAAGTCCGTACAGTCGGCCAGAGGCGAAAGACGAAGACATATGAAATCCACCCGTGCGGGGTAATCCCCATAACAGTGANCAAGCTAAGTATTAGTACCCGTGTCAGCTGGGGTGCNGTGGAGATGATGCAGGGGTGAAATGCGATGCTCTACGTGTCACTGATATACAGTAGGCGTTAAGTGCCCAAACAGACAAAAATAGCTGAAGAGATGCTATATATTTCCTGAATCCTGTCACAAACTGGGTCGGATACCAAAAAGCGGGATGCATGATGGTATTGCCTTGTACCGCCCCGGAGGCAAAGATAGCATGAATGCGATCAAGGGGAGTCGAGGGATCCATGACTAGAGGGTTCTCCCGACGTACCTTTCGTACTCGGGCATCTCCACCCTACGCGAGCCTACACGATGCGCTATAGCATATTACAGTGATGGTGACAACCTTTGAATCTCTCTCTCTCACTAGGCGAGCGAATTATTGGGTCTCCCAATTCGAAATCTCGCTTGCTTAGCCTGCTCGCACCTTGCTTGCAATTGTGCGTAACATTACTTTGAGAACGATCTGCCGTNTGTAAGAGTGGCGCACTACGTGCTACGGAGAATAGCGCGAAACGCTCCGTTCNACTTTTCACACCATNTCNGCTCTGGAAACGCACTGACATNAATGACTAGCTNGAAGCTCCGACCAACCCACGAAAGCCCACGAACCTCCCAAAGCATGGAATCANACTCAGGGTTCTGGAGNTCAGTCGTAAGANAACACGAAACATGAATGACGTCCACTGGGCTTGCNNTTACACTCTTGCTGCAACTTTGTCACTGTGGGAGAAATCGAACAAAGCAAGCGGGCGATCAGCGATTCCGGCGTTTTAGCGCTCGGCGCTTGTTGAACCCACCNTGAACTTGCATCTCAATAGGGAACTTCGAANGGCATACTNCATATCCAAGAGCTTATCTACGACACCGGCGCNATAAAGGGGGCTGATAGNGAGCCCAAGCTCTGCGGCGGTTACGTACNTTTCGGTCACTATGTGNTGCNCCACCAGACCAAGGNTGGTGCAAAGGGCNTAGCAATNATAGCCTATATCTTCCCGGGCGTACCTTCAAAGCGGACCGTTCGTTGGTGAACGCCTGTGGGTTGTGGACACCCACTGAGGATGCGCCGCCGGATGGCCAATTTCAGAACTTGAAGTCGATATATTCGGTCATGAAAAGAAACGGTGCACAAGGCGANTATACAGATGCGTTTCGTAAATGTTCGTAACGAGGTATTCATATGGTTTCTACAGTTGCATCAGGACGAAGTTNCGAAAGGTATGAAATGTACAAAGCGGNTGCCGACCTGGNGCAAGGTCACCGCGGNGGTCGTTGNCCGCGAAGCACAGATCCGTTTGGTAAAAGAAAGGGTGCCGCAGTGTACTGCTTGTTAGCAAATCCACGTCGAACGACCCCGAACATCGATCCAGATACGACATCGCCCAAAGAGGAGGTCCAGGGGGCTACGGTTCTTGATTACCGCGACGCCACAATCAGGGCGCCCAAAGTGCCCGCGCCCNGCTCCTCCACACCGCTTCGAGTTTCATCGACTCGGTCGCCCATTTTTCACATCTTCCGGGGTTGTGCCTCCGTCGATTGGCATTCGGCTTCTACTCCCGATTCCAGCACTCGATCACGATATCCTTCCTGTCGATTAAGACCGTTCGTACTTGCTTCCGAATTAACCANCGACGGCAGTGGNGATCGGATCAGAAGGTGAGGAAGGGAGCCGAAGGNAGGATGNAGGGCGGGTTTGGAGGAGGCGGCGACAACAGNCCGTAGGGGAGCGGTGTGGGATGATGNGTTGGCACGATTGAATGACAGGGTCGACGAATGAGCGATAGCGACAGCAAATGTGTACGAAAAGGAACCGCGGGCACAAACCAAGTCTGAAAGGCGATAGGCTGGTGATGCCCTCAGTCCCGACCCTTAGNNGNCGCTAAGTAGCAACCCACCGGGCGAAGAATCGAGAACTAAAAAGGTAATCTAGATGAAGTCCGCAACGTGAGGAGAGGGAAGGAAGATGAGAACGTNGGATAGGGAGGTCCATGGGGAATGTGCAGAAGAGGATTACGAAAACGCAGGACATTAGCAAGAATCCACAGGAATCGAAGAAAGACACAAGAGGGGGAAAAAGGCGTCCGTGGATTGAAAAGAAATACGGATAACAAAACAGAGGTCCCAAATATTGCTGGCAGTCCAATTGTTTGTCGAGTTGTGTGCATGCATAAAGGCAACAGGAGACGATAAACGTCATTGGTGCACCGGAGGCGGTTATAGGAGAAGGCCACCACCGGAAAGACCAATCAAGGTAATGGCCAGTGACAAGAGGGACACAGGCTGAAGACTCGTTCCGCTATTGCCTTGGCTGCCGTCCGTAAGGCCGGTCTGAGTACCAGAGGAAGTCGTTGGGGTTGACGACGAGTCCGTGGTCGATGATGCCTCGGTCGATGAAGCGGTCGTCGAGGACGAGTCATCTGAACTGTCGGCGCCTTCGACAATGCTCTGCGGTACCACGTCGGTGGAATCGTTGCTTTCGGCATTCTGGTAAGGGCCTCCACGATCGGGGAAGAGCTGAGCCAATGATTCAAAACGCCACCCGTTCTGAGCAATCATAGGGAAGGCATCGATAAATGCGGCGACTTGGAGGTCGTTTATTTCATGTTCTAAAATCATGAGGCCAGGCGATTTGGGTCCTGCGTAGTAGTGTTATCGGTTACAAGTCTTGCATTTGCGAGTAAAAGTGGGTCCACCGACCTGAGAGCCATCCCTGCATGGCGGTATGGATGCCTGCAGGCTGAGTCGTTCCCCCAATCAGACCCCAATCGTTAGTGCTGACAGAAAATAACCATGGTTACGCTTTGAATGACAAAAGAAATGAAAAAGGTCCTCACTCGAAGTTCCAGATAACGGTTTCCAAGCCGAAAACCTGTCAAGATGCCTGTCAGCGCTTGAACAACGCCATCCCACAGGACAACGCGGACCTCTTTGGCAATAGCGCGAACACGATGGTCAGAGTCTCCATAGGGGGGCCTCCAGTAGCGGGGAACGCGTCCACCAGTGGATTCATGAATGATTTGCATGGTCCATCCGAGCTGAGATACAAGATAATCAGCGACGTCCAGGGTGAGCAGTTTCAATTAAGCCCACCTGTGCAACCACGTCCAAGTTACTCAAGGTCGTCATGTACAAATGGTTGTAGGTGTGCACGGCAATGTCATGCCCAGCGTTGAAGGCCTGCACGAACACTTGAGGGTTGATCAGGATGTGGAGACCAATCATGAAATGGGTAGTCGTGACATCGTTGGACTGCAAGAACTCAATGAGACGAGGAGAAGTCTGGTAGAGCTGGTCAGGACGCCCCGTGCCGAGAGTAGAACGAACTCACCGGGTACGGCCCGTCATCGAACGAACTCGCGAAAACGCCATCTGGAGCGTCCCAGATATCTTCAGCGATCCGGCATTTGTAGGTGGCAGAACAGATTTCAGGGCTGCTCGGATTGACGCCTGGAGGGTACACCGGGTTCGACTGGCCGCCGGGCGCACTCGATTGCGGGATATGGGGGATTTTGCCAGCGGCGTCCGCGGCGTTCAGTGCATCCACCCACTCCTGAGGCAGTTGACTAGAGTCGGGGATGGCCTTTGGGAACGGCGCCGCCCATTCTTTTAACGTGTGTTAGCCAGGCTCCCAACGAGAATTTTCAGGACAAGAGAAACTTACCTGGTGAGCCTACAGCAGGACGAGTCACACCGTCGTCTGGTCCGCGCTTGAACAACCTTTCTACTGGGTGGCCCGCTTCCTGATACCAGCGCTTGGGTAACCGAACGTGTTCAACGTGATCGTGGTCGTGGGCGGCATTCGTGACGGGGACTGAGGCGGCGTGAATGAACGGCGAGGCAGCCAGCACCAGCAGCGAGGAGAGGAGCATGAGCGCTAAACGG
>JANDKE010001669.1:0-13206 GCA_027627275.1 Coprinellus aureogranulatus | reverse complement strand
ACAATATCATCAACAAAAAACCGTCGGGTACAGCTGCATGTATTGGAACAAGCTTAGTTGATCGATTGCACCATGATTTGCCCAAGTTTCGGCAATTTCAACTTGTAGCTATAGTCTATTCAATATAGCAAGGGTCCGTGAGGAGAAACTCCGGTCTTGTATTCCGAAAGTCAGGAAAGCGGACAGGGAAGGGACCGGTATCCCAGATATCAGATGCCCCCGGGCCCATTGTGGCAGTCTGCCGTAGCCTGCTCCTACTGAAGTATCAAACACGAGATATATTTGCGAAGGTAGTTTCGTGCATAAACTCTATTACGGACCGCCCTACCTACGGCTCGCCCCCTCGGAACCATCGACCGTAGGTGCGATACAGCAAAAGTGGCTGGAGATCAATCAAAGGGTCAGATCGAGAACTAAAACAGACAGTTTATCCAGAAGCTCACCTGTAACGAGGGACGCAGTAGATTGTTCTAAAGCCGCCTTCGACAGGTTTGAGCAGGACGGCCAAATGGATAGACGATTCATCTCCGATGGATGGGAATATACCATCAGCAAGGCGCCAGCCGGGCGCTACGGTCCCGTCATTGTAAGCCTTCATGAGAGAGTCCAATCGAGGTCGAAGGTAAGTTTGCGGAAAGGAATCGTCCCAGTATGCGCCCTCTAGGATATCCTCAATATAGCTATCCTCGTCGAGACTGTCCATGAAGCTACAGTCGAAGACCGGATAAATGGTATTACTGTTGTATTGCTCGTTGTCTGATTCTTGTTCATAGATCACTTCAAGAAGCGCAGCTTGCGAGGCGCGGGTCTGGTGAGTGTACCATGTATGCGAGGATCGTCTCGCTATAAACGTATCCTTAAGCAAGACGACCGCGTAGAAAATGGAGTGCTCGTACCAGCGTGGAGCACCTGAGCGTGACGGCACTCATGACGATGTAGCTCTTCCCAATCCTTCTTCTGGCACTCGTCCGAACAATACACAACAGAGGAGCATCCCGTACATTGCTTCGGCGGTTTCTCCAGATCTTTCCCCACCAACCCACACTGAGCAGTGGACAATCAGCATTGCGTGATTCCAAATATCTGACCCACACTCACAGGAAGGTAGTCGCAGAAGTAGACAGACGGGCGGATTTTCAGCGATTTGTATGCTTGAGCTGCCCTGTTGTGTGCGCGGAGGAAGAAACTCCATGAGCGAGCAGCTCTGGGGAGGTGGACCAGCTTCCCAACGTCAAGTTCGGACACACCCCACTTTCCAAAGATCCTCGGATAAACCATAAGTTCTCCGAGCTGGGTCAGAACAGTGAGGAGGTGCTGCAGGTGACGGTCGTCCTCATCCGTTTTTCCAGCCGTTACGTTAAACAGAGCCTCCATGTATTCGTTGGCCCACTGCAGATCACTCCAATTGGCCCGGACTATTGAAGGAGTGTCTCCGCTCGACGCCAGCCGGGATAAGGTAAGCATGGGAATGACCGCCAGAGCAAGGAGTTCGTGAAGATTTGAATCATCAGCCATGGTCTCTGAATATGCTTTCAATTCGGAAGAGAACGGCGTCAGATAGCTTATGCTTGTCAATCGTTTTCGAAGTCGCCGGGTCGAGGTGCACAATCGATAGGCTGCCAAGATGAGTCGATCCAGGGATTGGATCCAGCCAAGGAAAGGTACCGACTCGTCCTCCCAGCCGCGTGAGACACGGTCAGTGAGAGCAAGGCAAAGCTCGTCACACCGAGAAGTTTTCTTGCACCGTGCCAAGAGAGCCTCCAATGAGTGACTGTCGCAAGTAAACCTCGCAAATAGTGTGATAATGGGGCAGTGCTCGTCAGATGCGCTGTCTACCATACGGTAAGACAGGGTATCAGTAGTGTCACGACCCTCTTCTGCTGTCCAGAGCTCCAGGAATAAGTCGGCGAACGATGCTGATGTGAGCATCTCTGCAGCAAACTCCTTTTCTAACGCAAGGAGCTGCAGGAGAATCCGAGCCTGGGATAGATAGATGTCCAGGTCCAAAGGGCGCGCTTTCCCAATGACACGTTCCGGAATGTAAGGCAAGCCATACTGCAAACAGATCCGGCTCCAACCGAACACAGAGTCGCGCAATTCTTGCATGTGCGAAATCAGGGACTGCTTGGCCTCAGGCTTCAGGGTGCCTTCTACCCCTACCAGTCCCCAAATCACGGACAAGCAGGCGCTGGCACCGGCACCCACTATCGTTCTGGCTAAGAAGCTCTTGGGCCCAGACACGAGCGCAAGTGGATAAGCGGCGAGACGCTTGAAAACAACCCCTGAGATATCCGCGTTTGCGTTTCCATGGTTGAGAAATTCTCCCAGTCGGCGAATGGACTCCACATCGCCTTGCTCGACGAGATGGAGGAGCTGTAAAAACCAACGGCAGTTAGCGCAGGTCTGATTTTTCACGCGTCCATGATGTACCTGTGGGGTGATAGGCGACACGCGTGGCATGGCTCAATGATTCCACACCAGGGGTACCGATATACCCCAATACACGGAGGCGTCTGGAGAAGATGAGTGTCGAACGCAGGATCTCGATTCTCGGTTCAGGCGCTTCTGCTTTTTGCAGGTCCCGTGATCGGGAAGATCTTATCTTATCTGGGGCTCATTCATTGAATCAACCCACTTGCCCTTACTCGTGAACCTCCCTGCTCCTAGGCTCGTTGGAGCAAGCTTTGACACAACTTCAGTGTCTCGAATAATTATCAGGTGTACGTGTATCCGGGGCCAATCATAATATGGGCATACTATACTATACAACTGGTGGCACACGTTCTCAGCGCTATTTACTAATAGCATGTTTGAGCGCCCTTATGAAGTTCCAGAGCGATGCTCCAAGCCGATTAGGAACTGTACGGCTTACTCGTACCGCTGCACGCAATACACGGTATAGTAGGTGTTCCCAGTTGGCTTCATCAGGGCGGTCAACCGAATGGCTTCCTCATTGCCAATGGAATGGAATATTCCTTCTATGAGTGCCCAGTCATCAGGAACGACTCCAGATCGACATAATTCGAAGAGGGATTCGAGGCGTGGCTGAAGATAAGTCTGCTTGCACGAGTCGCCCGAGACCGCCTCTGCAAGGCTTTCGACGTAGCTGTCTTCATCCAAGCTCTCCAACATTCTGCAATCGAGAATGTTATATTCGGTCCGTATATCATGCGGTACAGGTCCGACTTCGCATTGTTCGGCGTAAAGTATCTCCAACAACGCTGCTTGGGACGCTCGTGTCTTGCTGTCGTACCGAGAATGCGAAGAAACTCGCTCTATTTGTAAGGTATCAGTGAGAAAGCAGAGAAATGTCAGGGAATAGCATTGTACCGGAATACAGCGCTCGAGCATCATTGCATTCATGGCGGTGTCGCTCTTCCCAATCCCGCTTCTGACACAGGGCAGAGCAGTACACGACAGCGTGGCAAGCCCCGCATTCTTTGGATGGGCCTGCAGGCCTTCCCACAGATAAAGCGCACTGTTCCAGAACTTCAGCGTCGAATTTCCCTCATGTTGTTATCCTTCTCAAGGACATACCTCGAGGTAGTCACAGAAGTAGACGATGGGACGCTGCTTGAGGATATTGACAGCCTCCACAGCCCTTGCGTAAGCGTGAACGAATAGAGTCCACAACTCGCATGCTTCTGGGTTGCTTGCTAGCTCTTCGACGTCTATGGTTCCAAGGTTGACTTCCATGCGGCCGAATACTCGTGGGTACGCCATCCAGTAGCCCATGTTATCGACGATCGCTAAAATTGACTCGGCATGATCGCGATATTCTTCCTGGCTGGCGAGTACCGCAGAATGGAAGAGCGCATCGATGTAGTGGCCAGCCTGGAGCTGGGACCATATTTCACGGTTGGGCAACGGTAGACCATCTATCGTCGTGAGCCGAGCGAGTTTTACAAGTGTCGGAACTAGAAGTGTGATGAGCGAATACACTGGCGGGTTGTCATCCTTGATAGTCTCCGAAAAGGACGCTAGCTGGGCAGAGAGCTCTGGCAGATATCCGATTTGTGTGAGACACTCGCAAAGGAGAGGGCTCGACTTGTAAAGATGCATGGTGACCGCAGCAATGGCGTTGAGCGACAGGATCCAATTGAGGAGATTCAGTGACTCAGCTTCCCATCCCCGAGCAACTCGGTCTGTGAGAGCCAGAGCAAACTGACGGCACATCCTGGTATCTGTGAGTTGTGAAAGTAAGGAGTCCCTCGAATCGCTGTTCGATAGAATTGCGTCAGCAAGGGCGACAATTGGGCATCCCTCGTCGTTTTCGGTGTCCACCATGCGGTAAAATTCCAGTCCACCGGCATCCGTGCGATGGCACCTTTCATCTGTGAGCCATAGCTCCAGGAACAGGTCGACGAACGCTTTCGACGAGTATAAGGCGAGGGCATATTCTTCGTCTAGATCGTGTAGTTGTAGGAGTGTCTTCGCCAACAAAAAATATTGCCACGTGCGAGCGCTTAGGGTATGCCTTCCAAAGTCCGAGCCAAACGCACAAGGCCACCCACTCTGTAGACAGACTCGTGCCCAGCAAAGCACGGAGTCTGCGCATTCCATCAGGCGCTTGTCTAGAACAGACCGAACCTCCACCTTCAGTTTCCTCCGCCAGGCCATCAGTTTCCATAGTGCGGTCAAGGTAGTGCTTGGGTTCGCCGCAACAGTTGGGCTGAGGACAGGCCGGTGCCGTGATGTGGTGAAGGGGAAGTGCGGGGCGGCTTTTGCGGTTAGATTTTTGAACATGAGCTCGACAATCTGAACCGTCACATTCCCAGGAGTGAGAAGCCCTGCCAGGCGCTTCAAAGCTCCTGGATCCCCTCTATCAGCGAGCACGAGAACCTGAAGACGCTCGTCAGCACAGGCAGCGATGCCACGTCACAAGTGCATCTTACATGGGGAGGAATCGCACTGCTTCGCGACATGGCTTCGCTGGAGGGTGAACTAAAGAATTAGAGTGATTCAGGATCAGATCTGTAACTTCCGAAGTATGGATAGGGAGGAGATTCCTGTACAAAGCTTCGAGATAGTTTCGGCCGTGTGTTTGAACACGATCGGAGTTCTCTATGACGTAGGAGGGCTGTGGGCGTCAATTGCAGGTTGAACGAGGGGAGATTGCTATCTCATCTTATCTTATCTCATCTTCGTCTGTTCCGGAAGAAAATGATACATACATTGATAGAAATAGCGAAAGCCAAGCATCGACCTGGCAGGAAGCTACGACCATTGCACTGACAGGCGCTTCAAAGGTCCCGGATACCTGACATGGTCCCAAAACGCCATGTCGCAAATACCGTATACCGAGAGGAAATTCCTTTTCCTGGAACCATCCTCTCGTGACTCATGAAATTTCGGTAGATTCGACTCTGCGTAGCGTTCCTTGCGAGCAGGTGGACGGTGTAGACTTGCCTTCGAATTTTCGAAGGGACGAGATTGGAGATTCTCAATGACATGCAGTTCTCTGGAGCGTGCTTAGGGGGGACGGGGAATGAAAGGCGTAAATCAGGGCCTCATAGACGACGACAATCATGACCTGCCCAACTCTCGCTGCATTTGGTCTATGCTGCCCCAGACTGGCCGACGAGATTCATAACTACCGTCGAGAACGTACCTACTGCGGGTTTAAATTGTTGTCAATCATCAAGCACATACGAAGGCTGACTGACTGCGCTCACCTGTAACGGGAGATGCAATAAACAGTCTTGAAGCCGCCTGTGCATGCCTCAGGCTTGAGCAAGACAGTCAACTGGATGGGGCTTTCGCCGCGGGCCACTGCCAAGGATCCGAGCATTGGGAAAATGCCAACTGCCAGACGCCAACCAGGAGGAACGTCTCTGCCAGCATACATCTTCATGAGACAATCCAATCGAGGTCGAAGATACGTTTGCAACAAGGGGTCGTCGAAGTAGTTCTTTCCAGTTCCATCAATGCACACATCTCCACTGATGCTAGGCAACAAAACGCAGTCGTAGATGGGGTATACTTTTCCGCTGTCGTATATCCCGTCATTCAAGGTTGCTTCATAGATCACTTCGAGGAGAGCAGCCTGCGAGGCACGTATCTCGTGGTTGTACCACGTATCAGATCTCCGTTTCTCTATCACCAAGTACCTGAGCAAAAAGGCGCACATCGAGAGTGAGTGAACATACCAGCATGGAGCTCACGAGCATGGCCACATTCATGGCGATGTAACCTCTCCCAGTCTTCCCTCTGACATTTTTCTGAGCAATAGACAACGGATGAGCATCCAGAGCACTCTTTCGGTGCTTCTGTTATATCTTTACCCGACAAAGCACACTGAGCGTTTGGGTATCAGCGCTGTGCCACAGGACTCCGACTGACATACTCACAGGAAGGTTGTCACAAAAATAGACGAGCGGACGCACTTGAAGCCGTTTAAGCGCTGTCGCTGCCGTGTTGTGTGCGTCGATCAAGAGATTCCATGACCGCGTTAGCTCGGGAAGGTGCGCAAATTTTTCAATCTCGAGTCTCGGTATGGTCCCCTTGCCAAACTCTCTCGGATACGCCATATTTTCTCGAGTCTTGGTTATGACCGCAAGTAGGTACTTGGCATCCCGATTTTCCTCATTCCCGATTCCAGATGAGGCAAGGAGGAGGGCAGACAAATACTCACCCGACTGCAGTTCGCCCCAACTCGTGCACATTCTTGAATGCGCCTCGCCCTGTAATGCGAGCTGGGCCAAACCAAGCAGCGGGGAGATTGCCAGAGCCAGAAGACGTCTGAGGTCCGGCGTTTCATCCATAGTCCGAACATACGCATTTAATTCGGAAGCAAATTGCGCAAGATAGCCGTTACGCGCCAAAATTTTGTGAAGTCGAGAGCTCGAGGTTCGCAGGGCGAGAGCAGATCGGATAAGTTGATTCATAGAGCCAATCCAGCCAAAGAAAGATATGGGCTCACGCTCCCAGCCGCTCGTAATGCGGTCTATGAGGGCAATACCGAACTCGTCAGACTGAACAGTTCGATTGCACTGGGAGATAAGATTATCCCTCCCATGATCGTCGAATGCGATCTTCGTCAAAAGATCGACAATGGGGCATGCGTCGGAGACGCTGTCGACCATACGGTGTGAGTCGGTATCTGTTGAGTCGGGATTCTCCTCCGCCGTCCAAAGCTCTAGAAATAAGTCGGCGAATGATGGCGATGTGAGCATCTCCAGGGAAAAGTCCTCTCCGGAGGCGAGAAGCTGCAGGAGAATCTGGGCCTGGGATAGATATAAATCCAGGCGTGTAGGGCGCGCTTTCCCGGTGACCACTTGGGGAATGAAAGGCAACTCATGCTGCAAACAGATCCGACTCCAACCAAACACAGAGTCACGCATATCCAGCAAGCGCATCATCAAAGGTTGCCTAACTTCAGGTCCCAGAGTCGCCTTTAATCCCAACTAGTCCCCAGATTGCAGACAAGCACGCGCTGGCGCCGGCGCCCACTACGGTCCGAACAAGGAAGCCCCTGGGTCCAGACACAAGTTTCGTAGGATAGGCGGCAAGAACACGAAATATGAGCTCCACAACTTCCGGCGTCGCGTTTCCTGGGTTTAGAAGCTCCCCAATCCGGCGTATCGATTCCACATCGCCTCTTTCAACGCGGTGTAGGAGCTAGACATTCGCGTGGGTCAGTGTCAATCCGTCTGTTTGTGCGGATTCTGAAGTACCTGTTGGGGAATGGGCGTGACGCGGGGCATGCTGTATCCCGGTGACACGAGAACTTCGATAATGTAAGAAGGGCTGGAAAGCCTGTGAGTTGAAGGGGTGGATGAAAGGCTGAAGGCTGAACGGGCGGATGAAAGGTCGCTGAAAGGCGGTTGCCACTGAATGGATTTCCCAAAGAAGACATGTGACCGTCTGGATCTTATCTTATCTTTACGAAACGTGCCGGAATAGGACTCTCGCCTCGATAAAATCTGAATCATCTCCAAAGCCACAAGGCTTCGACCTCTACGTACAGCATATCCGACCTACTCCGACGGTCATGCAGAGAGATTCAGAAAGGTGTACGGCCATTTCTCATCGGATATAAATAATCTGACATGTTACACCAACTCCTCTAGTTCCACCTGCTGACGCTGACGTTGTCTTCGTATCATCAGATGGAGTCCGATACGGGATTCAATCAAGAAATCTTGAGCTGGCTACGGGAGGATTTCCAGCGGTTGACGCCAAGATTACTGGAGAAAGTGAGCCAGTACCGCTTACAGAACCGTCGAGTGTCCTGGACCTGCTCTTCGCCTTCGTCTACCCCGCTCAACTGCCATTGATCGAGGATATGGACTTCGGGACGATAATGGGGCTCGCAGAAGCAGCTGAGAAGTATCAAGTATACTCAGCTATCTACGCTTGTAGAATGTGCTTAAGGCACAGAGGGTGAGTGCCGCCAGTCGCCGGTGTTCGGACCAAGGTAGTAAAGGTTGCTTATTTACACCCCTTCAGTGACCTGCTTAGAGACCACCCCATTGAGATAGCACTCTTAGCGGCCAAGCACGACTATGAAGATATTCTGAAGTTAACATCGGAGCACGCCGTCAAGGTCCCGCTTTCTCAGATCTTACCTGTACTCCCACAACGGCTTGTAATCCCTTGGGTGAGCGCACACTTCACCGGCTGCTTCCACATTAAACCAGCTTACCTTAGCTTCCACCCCAAGGTCCGGTATAACGAGGCGTATTGGGAAATCGCGCGTTCATTCCCAGTATTGGTGGCCGAACGAGACCACTGTTTGAAACCCGATTACAGTTACAGTCGGAAACTGATTGTAAAGCATGGCACAAAGTATCCAACGCCTTGTGCTCCAAATACGCAGCCCAAGCCCTTTATACATCGTCTGAAGCTGAAACCCTCCTCCAAGTGCCTTTTCAGATGAATGAATGCTGTGATGACGCGGTGAAAGCGATTCGGAGTGTGCTTGAGAAGAAGTTCCATGAACTGAAACCTTTCGCCCAATTTGTTCGCGAGAACTACTGATACCTATACTTGCAATGAAATTTCGGTTTCGAACCCGGCGGAGCTCACCGGGAGCCGATGCATGGGCATGCGAGCGGGTAAGGTAAAGAAACAGAAGAATCTGCAGATGTACAAGCAATTGGTACTATGGGAGTTAAACAGCGGTCGGGGCAGGCGTTATCTGGGCAGGAACTACGTGCGGCGCACTCAGCACGGGAGTGATTAGCCGAATTTGAATGCGACTCACCCGCTTTACCCTCCACTTCTCTCTGAATAACCGTTCCCCAAGCGCTCTGAGCTGTTACAGCGACATTCATCAGCATTCCCCTATTGAACCCAGAAGGCGAACCGGAAAAAAGGGCAATATGACTCACTAGGCTAAACAGGATTATACTTCGTCTTCGTCAACCCCGCAGTCCCCGTCACCGTGACAGTGCGATCGGTGCCCACCCACGTACTCCACCTCGTATACGTCAAAGGACCGACTTTGGTTCCGAGAGGAGGGTTAGCGACCGAAGGTGCGGCTCCAGACCATACTGCCGGGCCTGGGGGTTTGTATGGGCCTGAGGGGCTGTAGACTGGATTCCCGCCGATCAGTCGATGACGAAAAGAGAGAGAGAGAAGAGGGGGAGAGAGGGGGGAGGGAGAGACGTACTGTTGTATACGATCCCAGGGTCGGAGTAGTTGTAGGCGCCGGGGAACGAGACTACTTTGGGGAGAGAAACGGTCCTGCTCCCGCGTACGAAGATCTGAATGCACTCCGTGTAGATCTGGACTCCGCGTACCGGATTGGCAGTGTACGCCACTTCGGCTTCGTGCAGCGTGATAAGCTCTGGGCGGAGGAGGTAACTAAACAATCCAACCAGTCAGCAATGGCGTTTTTCTTTAAGCAAGCGTACGAGAGTCTCCGAAGTAAGTGTGGTACTCACTATCCGGACTTCAACCCCGCGGGGACCTTCACAGAATGCACACCCCTATTACTTATCAACTTCGGCGCAACCGCCCGCTGTCCCTTGCTATACTCCCCCCCTCAAAGATCTTCGTCCACGTCTCCCCAAGGGCTTCCGCCATATACACCAACACCGCACCCTTATGCCTCGCCTCTATAGTGTCGTCGCTTGGCCAGCGATTCCTGTGCCCCCATTCGAACGAGACGATGTCGCCGGGGGAAACGGAGATGGTGGTGTTGGAAGGAAGCTCGCCGAAGATGTTGCAGCGCAAGTCCGACATCATAAAAAAATCGGGTCGCAGATACGCAAGGAATGCAAAGAAATGGGCGGATATTCAAGGATCTGAACCACGCAGCGGATTCGCAATGGCTCTAACATCTGCAGCCCGCCGCAGTTCTGCAACCGACTGTAGATCTCTTATAGATCCGCTCCGGATCTGGTAAGGGGAGCCAGGATTCCCTACCCCCAGTCGATATTCGGTGAAGCTGGTGTACGTCGAGTCCAATTACAACAATAAACATACAATACATTGCGCTATGTAGCACGAGAGGTCAAATCACGTACACATAGAGACGACACAGCGCGACGACGCGAGAAGAAAAGCGCAAGCAAAGACGGCAAGACAGAGCTCGACAGCGTACCAGGAGAATGGCGAGCGAGAGGCAGAAGCACGTAAGTAGTTCCGAGATGGAACAGTGGTAGCGGTACACCCACAACCGTATGAAGCAATGCGGCTGAGGGCCAATCTAGTAGACGAGAGTCGTAAGGCGTGAAGACGACGGAACCAACCGTGATAACTGAGCATGTGCGAGCCACGCGAGACGCCAAGAAGAGGAGAGAGTCTCTTGCAGCGGCAATCGACACCGGCGAATCCGCCTTCAGTGCCCAAGAGTTCCAAGAGTGACCTTTGGGAGGAAGTCGGCCGAAATGAGATTAATCTCGAAGCCTCCCAGCACTTCAATGATACCAGTCACTGGAAAATTTTAAGAAGAAAGTACCGGCGGGTTGAAAACTGAGGGGGTTGGGCCGCTGATCGAGGCCNCGCCTGCGAGCGGCACGACCCTGCATAGGCTCTAGGAGACGNGATCACACCTGTAAATGCGGTAAAAAAAGACGTACCAAGGGCAGNCCCAGCCGGNTCAATAGATCCAACAAACCCTAGACCCCGATACNANTGAAACCTCGATGCGTCTTGCTGAATCCTANGATTGGGGGATGTCGGACGATAATGGCTGACTAAATCGTCCAGGGAGGTCGTAGTCGCGANAAAAGNNGCTGAGAGGGTACACAGAGGGTATTCATCTATATTTTTGGTGTATTNGCCCTAGGCGGGTNGCTTGAAACGGGGTAAAACTGCACATNCTCACCGANAGATCGCTGTCATGATGTCCGCCGCAAACTTGGCGCGAGACGCGCCCAGTGTTCNATATTTTGCCTATATGGCAGATCTTGTGTACANANAAGGGTTNAGANCACTTTCTTCAACACGTCGAAGCAATCGTAGGGCAACAGAGCGAACAGGGNCGATGATGGAGAAGGGTTGGAAAAGACCGCCGCGGCGTCAACGCGACGCGTCGTCTGAGTTTGAATTCGAATTGGTGTTGTTTGGTCATGGCCCGAGCACCCTCAGGCTCGCGCTCCTNCGNCTGCTGGGTGACAGCGTCCAGCGTCGCTCACAAGCAAGAGAANTTCATCCNCCCTAAGTACCCTATCACCNAAATGATCTGACGAATGGGGTGCAAGATATCTTTGGGCACCCATCAATCCATCAAGGGCGCCAACCTGAGTTGTCGTGCTGGGTGGCCCATACCCTAATGCGACACCGTCCGACTTCCCCAGGGCGCCAATCTTGCATCCGAGTCGAAGCCTGAAACAAATCGATCAAGCCCCTCCTCGCCAGAATCACCCCAGTCATGGTCTCGTTTGCCAAGCGACTGTGCATATCCGCAGAAAGATAGCAGAACGGCTCCGGATCTGGTGAGTTCTGGCAGATGGCCTCGCTTCTGCTTGCATTCTGCCATATACCATTCAGATCCGCAGCAGATCCGCAGAAATAATGCAGAGTTTTACACATCTCCAGCGCTTCTGGTACGTATTCCCTGGAAACGGTCCATACCATCCAGAACTGCAATCCACTTTTATTATGATGGAGTGCAGCCGCTCCTGGTAGAATGGTGCACCAGGTAGATTAATTGAAATGGACCGGCAGGTGCACTTTCTACATCCACTAAACTAGGCTTAATACACACTATTTTTCATTCGCGGACCGCGTCTCTGTTTCCTTATGGGTAGCTCCCGCCCGCTCCGCACCGCACCCCTCCCTTCGGGGGGCCCCGCGGTGCTCCGGGGCGGGTCCCACGGCCCCCGATAAGGAACCGTCAGTCACATACAGAGCCGTCGCATGGCTCTCTGCCGCTCATCTCACGGTCGGCGCAAGCGCCTCAATTTTACCATGCATATGGCGAGTGGGGGACAGTCCGGGTGGGACACCATATAAGGTATGTTTTTATTTGAGGCCACTTGGCACTGTTTTCGAGACCGAATCAGATGTATTTTGGCTATTGAAAACACAAGTGATGTTGTGTTTGATCTCTAAGCATTACCGGAATAGGTAGCGCTAACCCAAACAGAACCAAAGTTGATTTTGCGACTTTGCATAATTATGCAAGGTGCGTCACTCAGATTTAGGCCCCAGGCCCAAACGCAAATTTTGGATAACCCCCGGCAGGTAGAACTCACAAGATTGTGGATAAAAATGCCAGACACTGGTGGCTTTGTTACGAAGTGTAACTTACATGTGTAAGTTACTGTAAGTTACGACTTATATGCCGGGGTCCTAAAATGAGGGTGCATGTAACTAATATGGGCTGTATGACGGCGCGGCTAAAACATGAATGCCAAGTTCGACGATGCTCCCTGAGGCAAGGCAACGAGGTGGAGCTCTGGAGTCCATCACTAGCCATAGCATTGCACCCAGCCAGAGAAGATGGTAGATCCTAGAACTCAGCCTGCTATTGGGCAGAGTGAATGCAGAACACATGTAGGCGCTCCTCATAACCTCGCCTCATGGCCAGATTACTCCCAAAACCATGCTATTACAACCTTGGCAAGCTACGTCTGAGTTACGTTGGCTGCGGTGGATCGCACTTCAACAGGTACAATAAATACGGGCTGAATATACCTCTCTCATAAATAATTCCCATCATTGCAAGCATCCATGTGGACCATGTCCCACCCTTTCAATGCCAGCAACCTTGCCCGCGATGCTGATGATCTCGGCGTGTGGCGTAAAACA
>JANDKE010001668.1:0-13208 GCA_027627275.1 Coprinellus aureogranulatus | reverse complement strand
GTTGTTGAGCTTTGCCTGTGCTCGAGCACCCTTGCCACTAAGAATGATTGAACTCAAGTCGGAGAACCCTAACAACAAGAGGTTCATGTTAAAGCTGCTAAGAAATGACAAGAATAGGGAGGATTAACGACCGAACACTTCAGACTTAGATCGGATGATGATACTTGTCGTACCTAGTGCACCACCTTGCCGGCGGCATACTCAATCGTTAACACCGTCTATCATATCCCCCACTTCCCGTACGAAACGCAGTCTGATACCCTGGAACGACTTGACAAGGGTATGAACCTCGCTCCAGATCTGTGTCGAGGACCCTTCGATGCTTTGTAGCATCGGGAACAGGCGATCCAGGTACTCCGCGATCTGAATTTTCCTAACCAACGACAGGTCCAACGAGGATGACTCTGCGGAAGTCTTGCCGGTGTTGATTCTCAATGTTCGAAGGGGATGGTAGCTTTTCTGATATGATGCTGACGTTGAAGGGGTATCGTAGGAATTGAGGGCTTCCATCAGGTCTTCATCAGCGAGGAGAGTGGCGTCGAAATGGTACTCAAATTCTTCCAAGGCACGACAATGATTCCAGATAGGGGAAGCCAGGAACGAGAGTCCTGGAAATGTATAGGCCAACGATCCACTGGAGCTGTCAAGGTGCACCCGGAAGCGAAGGGTCGTCATGGACCTCCAACAGACTAAGCCTGAGCGAAGGAGAGGACATGTCGACACGGCGAGTGATAAAGGGATATCCAGGATATCAAGTTTACGAAGGAACTTCAAATTTTGCAAAGCAGACTGGCAGCGCGTGCTAGCAGCGGATTCCGTAGGCCAATCATTTGAGGTGAGGCGTTGGAAGATTTCGGGCTGCTGCATCGAATGCCAGACGAATTCCACCTCGACAGAATTCAGGTCGTAATTGGATTTCAGGTACAGTTCGAGCATGAAGTGGAAAGGCATGATTTCGGTGGCCTTGATGACACCTAGGTGAATCCGGCGCAAAAGTCGTGGCGAAAGAAGCCTGGCGAGGAGGCAGTGGTGATATGGCTTGGCGACAATATGAAGGCTTTGTGACTCTAGAGGAAAACCAACCGAGAACGCGAATATAGAAATCGCCCGGAACTCGTCCACCCATGACAGAGCGGGAGCGATAATTGTAATATTTTTGAGGAAGTGCATTTTTTCACGGAGCTTTTGAAGCGAGGAAAAATCTTCGTTGCCGTTTATGTGTAACCTCACTGTTTGAAGCGAGGTAAACTTGGATAGCCGATTGAAGAGATTTCCATCTGTTGGCCCGACATAGCTGAAAGATCGCAACTGGCGGGCAGAAGCCGCTAATCTTGGAAGTACGGCGAGTAGATGTTCCGATGGAACTGACGTCCAGGACACAGCTTCGTAGTTGGACAGCTGGTGACAAGCCTTGATGTCTATGGAGCTCAACGACGGCGCTGTTAAGAGAAACAGTAGGGGGCTTTGCAAGAACATCAACGCCTCAGGCCCTATCGCAATCGAGCCCAAGATGGGGAATAGCGGGTCAGGCCGTTCCGGTAGGGTGAACAATTCCATGAAGTGGGCCGATGACATGGTGATACCGACTGATTCCTGAAGCTTGAAGCTTTGTATCCTCGAGGCATAGAAGGTGAAGCGCTTCCAATCGACTTCGGGAGAATAATCGTGCATCTAGATTACGACCAGCTTTGGCATCAGCGACCATTACGAGATGCGGCTTCGTTGTGGAACGCACCCCGATGCCCTTGTATTCGGTGTCGAACCAAGGGAGAAGCCTGAGCACCGGACTAAAGCTATCCATTGTATTCCAGAGGATATTAGCGCCCGCGTGAAAGCACGCCTTGTTGACGACGAGAAGTGAGAGGAGAGCCGCCTTCCAAGGCTGATCGTTAGTGCACGACAGCTCCCTCAAGCTCGAAAAGATCGGAGGAAGAAGATCCTGGCTGAGCATTACTTGCTCTGAGGCTTTGGGAGAGGAAGAACCGATTTTCTCTAACACTGGAAAGGGAGGTGATTGGGCTGCGTCGTCCACGACTGTTCCAGCTGTACAAAGATCAGGAATGGACACATGAAAGGCCTCAACAAAGGGACAACGTACCTACTGAAGACAAGCGCTCCACTGGATCAGCTTTGCGTAAAGTCGCAGGCGATTCCCCGTCTGTTCTAGACATTGTGGATAGAGGAATGGTAAGTGGGAATGAAGGAAAGATCACGCACCTTTTCGTTTGACTCGGCTCCCCTCAAACGGCGCGGTAGAAACTCGGCCCGTCAGTCACATAGCCTGCCTTGAACGTTTGAACAGCTGCTGGTGTTGGGGTGAGATAGGCAGTCACTGGACGACGCGTCGAAGGCATCGTGGTTTAGGACAAGCTGTGACAGTAGCTTTGTTTGGCCACTGGCAGCGCTCGGCATTTCCCGATAGATCGTTCAACCTTGGTTTGCGGGATTGGGCGCTTCTTTAGCTAAACTTGCTACAGTGATCGACCTATTCTTGGGTACACTCATCGCGGAATGTACTCGCATGATATTAGGGCAGACTGAGCACTGAAATCAAAGTGAAACCGATAGGTACCCTTCCTTCCTCTTGATCGATGTGAAGTAGCACGAGCTCTGGTCCTCTGCTCAGCCGCACCGGATATTAACTACGGGTGGACCTGGCATTAGAAGATACACCCTAAATTGTCCAGAGGAATCTCGAATCGCGATATGCGTAGATACTAGGTAGATCGAGGGCATGCTGAAGAACTACAACTTCGATCAAGCTTGGATCAAGCAGAGACCGACGCTCATGGCCGACCTACTCCCCAGGAGAGATGGCTTTAAGGGTCAGAGGGGACGCAAAAGCAGCTTGTGCTGGCTCGCAGGGAATGCCCAGCCATCATTGCGCAGGACTTAGCGACGACTTGTAGGGAAGAGCGCCTCTACCTGTTCGACAAATTGCGCCTTCTGTGCCTGAAAAGCCTTGACCCACACCTGAATCTCGTGCCATACCGCAGGAGTTGTCCCGTCAACAGCCTCCAGGTTCGGGAACAAACGATCAAGGAATGTCGCGAGTTCTGCCTTTCTCTCGACTGGGATCGCAAGTTTCATACTTTCGCTGACGGTCGTTCCGGTGTTGATCGTGAGCTTGTGTAGTCTGTGGTCGCCGGAAGCGAGTTGGTTTGATCTAGGCGTTTCGGGTTGGGATTGCGAGACACTTCCGACGTGGTAGAGTACCTGCGTTAGGTCCTCCTTCAGTATCAGGTCCTCATCGAAGTGATATTCCAATTCCTCGAGCTGGGGGCACAACTGCCATATGGTAAACGCCAGAAACGATGGACCGGGGAACGGCGATGGGGAAGATGATTGGGTCTCTGGTCGGGAAGCTTCAAGTTGCACTCGAAAGCGCATGCGGACCAGTGTCTTCCATGGACAGATGCGTAGGCGCCGGCTGACGGATGACGCTAAGTCGAAGGGAATATCGATGAACGAAAGTCTCTTCAGTGCTGTCGAGGCAACCAAGGCTGCCGAAAATCGTAGGGTGGCGTCGTGTGTGGAAGGCCAATTTTTCTTCGAGGCGGCGGGTATACCATCTGCAGGCATGCTTTGTGTAAAAAAAGAAACAACAAGAACTTCGCAGTCTGAATTCGCCCGAAGATACAATCCAAGAGACGAATAGAACAGCATAACATCCGGGTTTTTCACGAATAGGAGATTCAATTCCCGGAGTTTCATTGGTGCTAGGGACCTTGCTATCAAGCCTTGCTGGTACGCTGCAGCATACACAGTCAGTTTCTGCAATTCTTGCAGATGATCATGGGGAGCGAGGGGAGCCTTCAGGTGCTTCTGCTTAGTATCGGTGGACAAAAAAGGGCCTATGATGGCAAGTTCGCGCAGACGCGTCAGACGACGAAGATGCTCGAAGCTGTCCGGGTTTCCCCTACTCGTGATCTCCAGATGAAGCTGCGTAAGAAACTTGAGGTTCGAGATCCGCGATAAGAAGCGGTCGCTGGTGGGGCCGCAATAGGCAAAGCACTCTAAGTGCGTGTCGGAAGCCATCCGGGGTAAGATAGCGACATGGTCGTCGCATGGGGCGGCGGTGACTCCAGTCCCCCCTTGCAGAGGCCTCGCGATTGGCCAATCAGGCGGTGCGAGCTTCAGGGTGAGTAATGAAGGAGAAATGAAGAGGAAAAGGGACGGGGCGGTGGAGATATCTGATAATGTGATGGTGGTGTCTTGGAGGTTACGAAATAGCGGATTGGGCCTTTCCGGGAGAGTAAGAAGTTCGACGACGAGGGATGGAGGGAGGTTCAGCCTCGCAGAAGTTGCATGTAGGTGGAATTGCCTGATGTGAGCTGCGTAAAGCTCAAATCTTTTCCAATCTTCCGCTCCGCCGTATTTATGTGGCTGTGAGGGGCAAGATATAAGATCGTTTCTGTATGAACATTGGTCGCACTGACCCCTATTCCCCAATACTTCGTCTTCGTGAACCAAGGGAGTAACTTGAAGACAGGTTCGAGACTATTCATCGTATGCCACAGTATACTGGTCCCAGCTTGACAGAAGACCTTGTTGACACATAGTACGCGAGCAATGGTGTTCCTCCTGTTTTCAGCGTTCGTGCTGTCTTTCAGGTGGGCAAGGATGTCGGGGAGGATGTCGACATTGAAGAGGACAGCTTGGACAGCTCCAGGGTTTGAATTGACCGCACATCCTGAGTCAGAGTCCACAGAGTTGCGAGAGTTCTCGCTCTCTTTAACCTCGGTCATTCCTACGAACTATTAGCAAGAGCCCATCTTTGTGATAATGCCAACATACCGAAAGATAACGAGGACTCGTCGAGTCGCTCAGAGGCACGAGCGTCGACGTATGCACGAGGACCCTCGGTAGCTCCTGATTCACTGTCCGCCATCGCTGACCAATGATTACATAAGATTATTAGTCAGGATTCTGCCTAATCGAGACCCCAAGCTACTTTCATGTATTGACCATCTACATAGGCGTTAGCATTGATCGATTGCGGTCGTCCTTGTCTCTCCTGTGTGTCGCCCCTGCTCATCTCGCTCTCTAATCTCGGACTTCTTTAGATACGTGTAGATTTCTCGTGGTCCTATGTAAAAGGTTCTGCAATCCAAGACGTGGCACCGTGGCAGCAATCCGAATCTGTACTATGGACTTAGTCTCTCGTAGTCAGACTGTACAGTTCCGTGTTTGGGTCCGCTAAGGGAACACTCCATGTCTACAAAGGGGACATTCGCCTTTGCTATCGACCCGTTCTCTTATTCCCTGGCGGTACAATAAGCTTTCAGGCGCACAAACGGGCCTCAAAATATAGCTTTACCTTCGGTAGGCTAATCGTCGTAACTCTCCGGGCAGCAGTGCAGCGGTCCCCACACACCGTGAGATTGGTGGTCGAGATTTGAATCACTGCCACCTCTTGCTGCCGTTGGTTCAATCTCTCTTGTCTGCCCTTCAATTTGCCAGCGGTTCCAGGCGTGGTCCTCCGTTAGAACCCTGAAAAGCTCTCGCGTAGCGTCGATGAGTATCTCGTCCTGGCGAAAAAGACTAGTCAGCGCGCCGCCCACACTATGTGGTGGTAAGATACTCTTACTTGTATGACGTTGAGCAGGTGTCTCAAGGCCCGTACCCAGGACGTGGGGTTGGTGGCAACCTCTCGGGTGTCTCTGTCCTTGACTAAAAACCATTGTCCTATCCTAGCCCATCCTCCGGCTTCAGTGAAGTGAAGCAGCGCTTGTATGAGGTCCGGCCGGGGTTGCGCCTCCTTCAGAATCACAGGTAATACTGCCAAGCACCATGCGCATTCGTGCAAACTAAATGCATGTTTGTGTACCTTCCCTTCTTGCGTGAATATTGTGGGTGTCTCGAGCACTAGAAGTATGGTAAGTCAGTGTTCAAACGGCAAGATAATTCAAGATTCACCAGACAGGGGTACTGAGCTGATGTAGCGCAGTTGAACTCCGGCAATATAATCGTTGACCGTTTCGATTCCGACAAACAGGCTTCCAGAGCGTGCCTCGCTGTCCAGAAAATCTTGAAACGATTTATGATAGTAACGAAACCTCTCGTACCCCCAATCAACCTTCATGTCGATTTCCACGGCTACTAGGGAATGCAAGTCGGAGATAAGGACGGCACAACCACCGATTTCAAGTCCCAGGAGGCGATCGTGAGTCTGGAAGATAGGCGGTCGTCTGAATACCGTGTGCACATACTGTAGGTCCCTTTCCATATGCATACGGTATGCATTGAAAAGAACGAGAAAGTTCCGCTTCGCGTTGATGTCAGCCGACTCATATGCATTCTTCGCAGTGACCAGGATGTTGGTGTAAAGGAGATCGAGCGCAGCGAATGGGTGAGTAAATTGCTCTGCCGATGGCCGCCAAGTCAGGACTATCTGCAACCTCTCAACAGGCGAACAATACCGATCGGCCACATATCTCAGGATTGCATCCACGTATATATACTGTCCTGAGGCTGCGCTGACGAGACTCTCCACATCTTCTTGGGAGGGCCACGAGGGGGATCGTGCGCGGGGATCACTGCTCCTGTCGCCGATTTCGCGGAGCCTTCTCCTCAGAGTTCTCCGTATATCTGCCGTTGCGTCGAACATGTCGCTGAGACGAAGATGATCTGACATCGCGTTAACATTGCCGTGTGGCTCCAAAGCGGTGCGGATGGCCCACTCTGGCCTACTGGCGATGAAGATGCGGAATGGAATCCACGGGCGGTCCAGGAAGCCTTTCCGAATGACCTCCAGCAGCTCTGCCTGCCTTTTCTCTCCAACACATTCGTCCAGACCATCGATGAGGATCGCATATGGAAGAGACAAGAGGAGGGTGTCTCCATCAAAGCCACTACGCAATTGTGAAAGCGGCTGGATGATAAGGGCTTCCATCTGAGCATCCATCGACTTTGTCCGGATGAGCTGATCGTTATTCATCGCAGCTGCTATGAACTTCATCAGGACAGGGTTGACTATACCCAGCTGGTACGCGATGGTTGGGATGAGTGCCTTGGTGTGGTTCCGAGAATGGTCTGTGGACGAGAAAAAGAACGAGGCGGCCAAGATCCCCCGCTTCGCACAGTGCTCCGCGATAGTCTGCTGGAGGGCCGATTTTCCAGCGCCTGCTGCACCCGTCATACAAAGTAGACGTGTAGGAGAGTCGCGGTCTTGCATCCAGGACATCAGCTTTCCTATGACGTCCACGCGAGTATCCTCATCGCATTTGGGCGGATCGAAACGAGCGTAAGAGTTGTGTAGCGCATTAGGTGCTGATATATCCAGAAGTTCTTTCCAGCCAGGTGGAGCTGTGCGAAGGCGTATATATTAGCCTTCAATTGCTAGAATATCGGCGGAAGGAAGACTCACTACCGCTCTCAAGTTCTGGTGGCTTGGAAGAGCTGTTAATCACCTGGAAGGTACCGAGGGTGAAATTATGAGCGTTTGTAAAGAAATCCTGTGGTACGGCGGCCTGCAAGTGTGGTGATGGTGCTCCCTGACTATGTATTGAGTTCGGAGATATGGCATGAGGTGGTAGTTCAAGCGATATCTTACACCGAGGCCTGTCGAGTCAGAGGACATTGTGAGCTGTTTTTGCTGGTAGCTGTGGAAAGAGGACAAATGCAAGTGTCGTGTGAGCTCATCAGGAGGTTCGGGGGCTGTGCGCGAACCTTAACCTTAGTCTTTAGATCCACTGACACTAACTTGTCATGTTCTCCGACCACTGGCATAGTGTCGACAGAAGCTGCGGAAGATAACTGACAGTCGACTAGTCAACACCTATGTACAAGATGTATCGTTGCGGATGAAGCTCCATCTCTCAACTTTCTGCCCTGGCCTTTAACGCATTCGCCGTCGCCTGGAACCCCTCGTTGAGGTCTCTCTCATACATCCACTTCATCAGGTACCCCAGACCACCCGACATCACTTCAACTACCTCGTACTTCGTCTGTTTCCCGCTTTCAGTGTCTATCTCCGTCAGGATCTGCCATTGCTCCGTGTAACCCAACCACTTGGGGACAAATCGTGCGTAGTAACTGCACGCCATTCGGTACTCGGACGCGTCCTTGTCGAACGCGATGATCTTGTCGAATAACCTAGTAGAACTCTTGGCGTTGAGTGGCAGTCGGACCTCTGTGTCGAGGAACAGGCCCGGAGCAAACGCCGAGTCTGGAAGTGGGGTCTTCGAGGCGTCTGTGACGCGTTGAGACGTTCTAACAGTGAGGAAACAAGGTGAGTTGCCTTGTATCGATTCAAATGGGTTGTCTGCTCACGCAAATGGATTCCTAAAGCAGGTGGTAGATTTATGGATATCAAACCAAGAGCACCAAATTTGATCTGGGCACATACCATTCACCGAATGACTGCAAGTCGGTCATGATCCCCCACACCTTGTCTCGAGGCGCGTTTATGACGCTTGAACCGCGGACGGTGAGAACTCCTTGAGACGAGGGCATCGGCTGGCGCTTAGTAGCTGAGGACATTTGGATAGTGTAGCCGAGAATGCGGGTGGTGAGGATGCTGGTTTAAGTGAGTACTTGGTGTCTTCAGAAAGGCTTCAGACCAATGCCTTTAAACAGCAGAGGCTTCGCGCCCATATCCAATCCAGGCCCAACTTTTAGTACTTTTCCCATTCTCGCTCTTGGTAATAACACTGCGCTAAAGCTGCGCAGGGCCTATGCACGAACTGCGGCGATCCATCAAAAGCGCCCGTCAAGCGCGATCTGCACCCTGTCTGCACACCACGGACCTATGTCGTTACCTAACGTTCAGCTTGCTTTCAAGGCTTACGTGAAAACCATTGTCGATACGGTTATCCTCCGGCTCTTCTATCAGGTACACTCTATAAATACAAGAAATTGGTCCGTTCGAGCCATTGTACGATTTCTAACGGGCGCTCAAGCGCAGCCTTCTACTCATGATCGTCCTCGTCCGCAACCCTAGTGCGCCTGTTTCCTCCAGCCACATTCAGGTTGTAGTCCCAATTCGCACCCCTCTCCTCCGCCCTCATCGCATCCCTGCCCTTGCCCTTTGACTTTCCCTTGCTCCCCCTCCTCTTCTTCTTTCCACTGCCATCCTTCTTCGCTGCAGCGTCTTCACCACTCGCAGCACTGTCACTCTCGGCTTCCTCCCCAGACTCCGACGACTCGACATCCGCCTCTCCAGCCTTGAGGCTCTCGGGGGAGATAACTTGCCCGGTGGTGTCGAGCGTCTGCGCCTCCTCGACAATCTCGACTTTCATGTCGACAAGGGAAGCCTTGAGCCTAGCCAGCTCGAGTTCGCGCTGGAACACTTCTTCCAGGAGGTCATTGTAGGAGTTGATCTTGTCCTTGTGGGGCTTGGTGGCGTCGGAGGGGAAGTGGAGGCGTTCCTATAAATTCACGGGGGGTGTCAGAAAGGGTTTAGCGCCCAGGCGATTAAGTGGTAGGTGTGACGATAGTGACGAAGGGATTGTGGCTTACGTCGATGACAGGGACAATAGGCTGGGGCGCAAGCACAGCAACAGACATGATGCAAAGGCTAACCAAGAGAGGTTGGGAGGAGGATATAAACTTCTAAGGGAAGGTCTACTGATTGAGTCGAGTGGGCGAAGGGGAGGAACAGGCAACTGTGCTGGGCGGATACCGTCTCCCTTTTCCTTCCCCTCCCTTATATACACCTCCAGCGAGTGGCACGGCAGCACAGCTGAACAAGGTCATTCCCGTTAATCTGACCATTATTGCGCATGCGTTACAACCCCACGCGCACTCCTCGTGTTGTGGGTGTGGCACAAGTAGTCAGCATCACCCATTCTCGCTTGTTCTCGTCGGAAGACGCGAGGAAGGGGCGGGTGTAATTACGAAACTGCAGCTCCCAATGGACGCATCGGATGGCGAGGCGGTTTACTTCTCTTTCGGGTTGGTCATTGAGAAGGTGGTGGCCAGCGAGTGGGCTGGAGGGAAGTGTTCTGCGTTTCTTGGGCGCTGTACTGGAGGGGCTGTGCGCACGGCGAAAAAGGCCTTTCTGGATTGACGCGACGATCTGACGCGTCGCTGGAAACACGAACAAGGCCCCGAATGAAACCTTGTCCTTTCACCAGCCTTTCATGCAATGTGACGATGCGAATCACCATTACCCTTTCTTCCTTGGCCTTGGTCTCTTCTTGCAAATTTACGCAAGGCGCGTATGAAGAGAACATCAGACCATCTAGTGGAACGCGTCCATGAAACCGTATGTAAATTAGCGCGTGTTCGCCTCGTGTTCATACAGCACATGGGGCCTACATTGGTGTGCAATGACTCAAAATTACGCTTCAGCGCTTCAGAGTCGGATAGCCTTACGAGTCAGGACTAAGGAGGGCTAAGGAAGATCGATCCGAAGTGCCTGTATGACATCAGACAGGAGAGGAATTTGTGTCCCAGAGGTTGAACAATGGGTGAAAGACTCTATTTCACGGGAGCTATCTAATCTTTGGCGTAGGAACCAAGTGTAAGTGGGATAAAGATAGGAAGTGTGAAGGTCCATGGATGATGATGATGAGCATGATGCGTGCGATGGTGATATCGAGAAGGGGTTAAAGTTTATGTGGAAAGGAAGATGGTCATGAGGTGAGGTGGGGTATAACAAAGTGAAGGGTAGCGTATAATGTTACACGAAAAGTCTAACCAAGCGAGGCGGCTAGAAATGGTAGAAAGAGGAACGACCCGGCTCTTCCGGTCCTGAATCCCATTCCCATCCTCCTTCTAGGGCGGTATGTAGGCGTTGACGGGCGATCACAGGATTTGGAAGTTGGAAGATGTTGGGAAGGGGAAATGAAGGCCAGATGATCATGCCACTGACGTCCCAGGTGCCCATCCCAGGAAGGTCACTTGAGGTTGAAGGTTGAAACATCCGTCCGGTGATATTGGCCATGCCATGGGCGGCTGAGATGAATGAATGGGTTGTCAATCATCATCTTCCAAGAACACTTGTACGCAGGGCAATGGGATGCACGAGGCACACGCCAGACAGGGAATTGGTCGAATATGGCAGGAAGCGCCCGAGAAACGCATAATCACTACAGCCGGTCGTAACTGCTGTTGAAGTGGTGACATAAACGCGCTCATGTCGGGATGCATAGTGTGGGTTGAGTGGGTTGATGTGAGATGCGATGCGATGGGACTGGAAAAAAAGATATGGGATTCTCTTCTTGAGCCTTCGCGCACTTCAATGCTTCGAATTGAGAGGGGCGCGTAACCGCTAGTCCTCCTCCGGTATGGCGTGCAGTCCATGCAGCGATGACGACTGGCGTTTATGTCCCTTCTTGAAGTTCCCGTTATTGTTGTTGGATGATGGTGGGAGAGGAGCGGCGGAGAACAAGCTCATAGTTGGAGATGCAGACCCGGAAGACGGGAACGGCGAAGAGTAGAGGAGGAAAGGCTCCGGGCACGTGTTGGTAATGTCGAGCACCTCGGAGAAAGGCGAGTGGGTCGGGGAGCTTGAGAGCGAGGAGGAAGATGAGGACGCAGAGCGGATGCTGCGAATCTGCGGTTGGGGTTCGGGTGTCAGACCCGCGAAAATACTAGTACGTGGGAAGGTGATTGTGTACGTACAGAGGATGTGGGGCTCGTGCGACCGCTGGATGTCTCGGACGAGGATGCCCAGGTGTCCTTGCCCGTCTTGATAGCTTTGAGGAANGCGAGGCGNTCTTGGCGCTGAACNTCAGACTCGACGAANTGCATTTGCCTGCCCCTCTCGTCNAAGCGNCTGGGTGGGATNAACGTGATGATGGTGGAAGGGGTAGACATGGTGTAGGAATAGTCGCTGAACATTCTGAGGAGTTGTGGTGGTGGTTGCGTAGGTGTCTTGGGGACTAGGNTNGATTGAGGTGGTGGAAAGGAGAAAACCTAGTGGAGACTTGTAGACAAGGTCTGGGAGTGAGCAACAAAGGGCGTTACAGCACCCTGGTCCCAGCCACTCGTTCTATTTATTTGAATTCTGGGGCGTTGATGTGTCGGGTCGACGGTATATTGATGCCTTCCCAAGTCGGATGAGTCATCCCCGAGTAGAAGCTGACATGGCGATTAGCGCTAAAAAGGCCATTGTGACCCAGCAACTCAGTTGAACTCGCTGCGGGTTAGACTTGTCTAATCTGGCGTAGTAATCCTCTGACGTTCGCGGTAGGACCGTGCCGATAGGGTGAAAGACAAACCAGAACATAGGCTCAACACTAAAGTCTGACGAGTCAGTGACGAGCCCCTTCGGCACCCCCTGTGATTGGGGAATTGCGATGTCTTCGGCCTTATCTTTGCCTACTTTGCGATAGCGCAGGGAGATCATCATGCATGCGAGCGCCGCGATCCGCTATGCCAGGGTATGGAGGCGGCGCGTCCTATCGGCGGGATTGCGCAGCAGCTAGGCGAAAAATGGGGTTCCTGGGAGACATCCACGCGTTCCGTAGATGCTATGGCTGTTCCAGAGCGCGTCTTTGCCCTTCAGCGCTGCGATCGTACCATCGTAGAAGATTTCCATGACTCACCTGAGGCTTCCCTGGCTTCCTGCTCGAACCCTTTCCCTACGCGAACCACAGCCTCAGCGCTATCGATTAGGAGCATCTGCGATAACGGACACCCCAGCCCTGACATGCATAACAGCAGGCCATTCCTCGGTGCGTCGGATCCCAGGCAGCACGCGTCGGAATGGAGGGTGGAAGAGGGGTACTGCGTCGGCGACATCTCTCCGAGGCCCGAACCGCTTTTGGCCTGAAATGGGAAAGCTCGGCGGCGCGGCGCAGTCGCTCGGTCCCTTGGCACGTGAGCACTTCTAGCACGTTCGAGATCAGGCGTCATCGTTTCTCGGGCGCCAACCCCACACCAAACGTCCAAGAAGCACACGGAAACGTCGAGAACAGAGGAGCACCCGTTATAATGACAGCAAATTCAGGCTTTGAGGAAATTTCTAATTTCGACACCGGCTGAACCCAACCCACACCACAAGCCCTAACTCGACGACGACTATGTACGGACCTTACTACGGTGGGGGAGGATTCAACCCCTACCTTCATTCATCTTATCTTCCGGAGCGCCAGTACTACCCGGCTACGCTCGACCGGCATACGACCCGTACGCTGAGGCCCGCGCAAGAGCACAGGCCGAAGCTCGAGCGCGAGCACTAGCCGAGCAACGCGCTCGAAGAGCGCAATGGCTTCCCGACGAGGACGACGACTACGATGATCTCGAGTACGCCCAGC
>JANDKE010001667.1:0-13209 GCA_027627275.1 Coprinellus aureogranulatus | reverse complement strand
GGTTTTCGTGCGTCCATATCCAGGTGGATGTGTTGAGGAAGGTTGAGTTGATGAGGTTCCAGGCGGAGAGCGGAACTTCGGATTCCTGGGGGGAGTAGACTGGAGCCGACATAACTGAGGCTCGACCAGGGTCGTAAGGGAGGAAAAGATGTAGGCGACAGGACTACAATTTCTTACTTTAGAGAAGTTCTCGATTGCTATGGCCTGGGATCGCTTTTCGTACATGGAATCGTTTGCACAGCAGCGGGTTGTTGGGTGATGACATATTCGGCGGGATCGATTTCGATGCATAGGATGGGTAACAGAACAGATGACGCGGGAAGGCGTTCCTTCAGTGTTTCTCCTACGCATGGGCGCTTATCGTATCAAGTGGTGGGAAGGGCAGGATAGACAAGCTATTGGGATGCAACACGTACTCGCGTACGATCTGATACAAATCGCACATTGATCGGCAAGAGAACGCTAAGAACGCGCTCCAATACCCCAACGTACGAGTTGACTGAGCCCATACTCGAGTACATGCGCAAGAGCGGAGGAGAGCGGAGTCTTCTTGATAGATGGCTCTACGGCTTCTGAGCGCAGTATTCCACGCCACTGACGATTGCAACAAAGTTACAATGCCATGACACAAAAGATTGCGGCTTACCCCAGGCTCATCCACAGGGCGAGGAGAGAAGTCCGCGCGCTTCCCATGGCCTTATACTGATTGATCCGACCGTGGCTTGGTCCACGGTGTTGAGGGGTTTATTTTCGATGGGTGGAAGGCCCGGGGCTCAACGAAGAGGCCCTCTTGGTCGGAGCGGGTGAATCTTGGTATCGAGACGGCGTCAAAACCAGGAGCAAACGCATTATGAATCGTGGGTGAAGCCACCACTCGTGAACACGCTTACATGGGAATGCGACGCCCACGTCCCGAGTGTAGCGACACGTAGACCGCACGACGTAGAAGGACACACCCATTGGGGCGTCATCGCCAGTCGTCGGGTGCGAGCACATACACGTGTGGAAGGGGGACACGTCCCAAGGGTGATGATCCAAGGTTCTGTACAGATCCCAGAGAATCAGATTGCCTTTCTGCCATAGAGAACGGCGCCTTCTTCTCGATGTGCCTTGGATTGGCCTCTATTAGTATATCAGACTAGACAGACACAGTGCGTCTAGAGACGCATCCGCAAGAAAGTGATGCCCGGCCGACGATCTGCAAACGATGGGTAGCAGGGAGACAACAAGATCGAACCTGAAATAGCCAGAGCGATGGGCGAGATACGTGACTCACCACCGAACTGTGTCCTCCTTCCACCTCCGATGGACTTGTCGAGGTATCAGGGGCTACAGGGGTTCTTGGATGAGCCGGATTCCCCCTAAACTTCTGGTATCGCACTCCATGGAGCACATCCAATTTGTGTCGGCGCTAGAGCTTTGAAGGTGGCATGCCACTGTGCCCTAGTGTCATCGATGTCGACCCGAAGGCGGAGTGGGGCAGTTGGCCGTGTTCGATGAACCAGGTTGAGATCTTTGAGCCTGATAGAGAACCTTCGACTAGGGTCTTTGGAGAGTAAAACGAGATAAGCGAGGGGAAAGCTCTTATGTCCGAGTCAGGGTTGACGACCCTATGCCCTAGGTCGTACGCGATGGAAGGAGACAAGGGTAGCTCCTGGCGCACCACGGTGACTTTGGGGTTATGGTCCGGTAAATACCGGCCCTCATGCACTTTGGTTCGAGCCAGAAAGAATCACTCCTATTCGTTCCTGACCTTCATGATCATCCCAACTTCGTCCTCATCGCCTTCATCACGACAAAGGCGCTCTATGTCACGGATATTCATACGCCCTCGATGCCTACGACCTGGGTAGCCCATCTGGTTTGGATATCGCTGCAAGTCTAGACAACCATCATCACGGCAAATTCAGTTTGTTTTCCGGGGATGACTCTCCCACTTGCTTCAAACCATCATCCAAGGTCTCTCTTTCTCCGCTCAGCGCTGGAAGGACCAGGGTTCCGGTTTGTATAACTATCACTCTTTCGATTCTCGGTGAGTGTTGTCCTCATTCCGCCTCGAAATATGACCGACGGTCCTCAGTCTCAACCCCTGTGCTTAGTCTCTGCTCTTTGAGCGCAATACGAGATGGTCAGACTCAGCTACCTCCCCCTTTCCCTTTCCTCCCTCTCTCCATCGGATCAGAGCTCTAACGGAATAGTCGACACATTCCTTCGCAAGTCCACCTGGATATGGCCTGAAGAAGGCGGCTACCCCGCACCCATCGCTGTGATGAAACCAAACCTCTCAAAAAACCGAGACAGGGACGGACGAACGCGCTCTGCCTCGACAGTGTTTACTTTCTGAAGCCACTTCGTCCACTCACAATATGGCGCCTACATCACCGGCTCTCCCCGCTTTTGGCCTTCTTTTGCTTGACACACCATCCCCTCCCTCAACCCCAGTCCCCGCGCCCCTTTCGAGATACGAACTTGTGAGTACTGTCCCTTCCAGGTGTCAGCCATTGCTCAAGGCGCGTAGCGTTCATCTAAACAGCGCGGACCTGTCAGTGAACCTCCCCCAGAGTCCCGACTGGAAGACCTTGCGGTAACAAGCCTCAACATCGAGAAAGCTCGATACCAGATAGGGTGCTCCGTCATACGCGCCCTCGACCAAGTTCAAGGGCTAGTGGGGCTTTACAAAAGGAGGACCAACATAATGACAGAGATAACAAGCACAAGCGCAGAAGGATTCAACGGTCCCTGCCGCTTGTCCTACGACCGTCTATATCATGAAAATGCTCGGAGGATGGGCCAAGCTTCCACGGGTACTCCCGACCTAGGCTCTATCGTCAACTTTTCCCGCGAAGAACTCATATCGCTCGGAGTTGCGTTCAGCACCAAACCGGGCTCGCTTCAGCTCGACAGGACAATGTCTCAGTTCTGGGGTCACCATCTTGCAGCTGGAGTAGTAGATTCCTCAGGTGAGCCATTGACGTTCTTAACCCCTTTCTCACTTTTACGGCTCTATCTCACATGAGGACCGCCAGGCTAAACAGAGGACCGGTGCAATCTTCAATCCCATGCACAGCGCAACCCAACCCTTGCCCAATCCCCGTTCTTCAAACCGTCGCAGCCTGTCTCGGGGTCTCGAGACCTGGAACACCACTAGATCGTGTTTCCTTCCCAACTTCGGCTGTACTGCTCGACCTGGTTTGCCGTTATGTGACTCACGTCCTACACTTCAATTCACTGTCTTTACCAAGAAAAGCGGACATTTTTCCTCACCGACCTCCAGGTGACCGCCGCGACAACCAAAGCTATACACACCCTGAGCCTTGCTTCTGGCGCGAGAGCGATGACTCGTTCTCTACCGAGGAATGAGTGACTCGAGGATGACCCACTGTCACGAGGCAGGGAACGGTGGGGGTGCGCGGAAGAAGCGGTTTCTCCGCTGTGTGGGAGTGAGTTGCATATATCTTGCTATTATCTCGAGTTGGTGTTGTGGGCGCCACGCTGCCACCCCTCCAGTGTAGACCCTGTCGTACGAGCGACTCGAATTCTATCGGTTTCGAGGAATGCGGCGCGGTTGCATGCAGGGGTCATACATTAGCGGAGGGTAAAGCTAGACAAGAGTATTACACGGCCAAAAGGGTGTCCAAAGCGCAAGTCGAAGAAGAAAAGTATGTATTCATTATGAGCGACTGCATGAGATGATTGCTACTCCAGAACCACCTCGACCTTCAATCCTCGCTGTTGGCACAGGTGTGGTAATATTGCCGATCTGACTGAACGACGTGTTTGCAGCGAGCGCAAATGGCCAAGAGCCTCCGCATATCCTGGGAGGTAAGCCCGCTGTTCTCGTCATAAGTCAGGAGAGCGCTGACTAGGTCAGTGAGTGGTTCGTCAAAAGCAATCGGCTGCGCTGTGCATCGGTGGGAGGAGCGTGTGTCGGTGTAGAGGAAATGCCGGCAAGACTTGCACCTTCGCAAAGCCTGGCGAAGCTCGGCCTTTGTAACCCCTGGCCCGAAGTAATTCCCCAGACGAAGAAGGATGTCGAGGTTCGTTGGGAGGGGGCGTTGGGGATCGTAGTGGTAGAAGCGGCAAGAAGCGAAGAAGGCTTCATCAATAGCCGGTGCTAACACATTACAGGTTAGTTCAAATTCGTGAAATTCGTGAGATTGAATGTCGAAGTCACCTTGAACTTCGGGTGTTTCCGCAGGGAAAGGCTTAGCAGTCCAGCCCATGTCCCAGAGAAGCTCATCAGCGGAAGCGTTGGACGTCGGCTGAGCAACATCCGGCACGTTGAGTTCGTCTTGGACATCTGGCGCTTGCGATAACACTCCACAGGCTTCCGACGCTTGATTGCCTTCCGCTGATCCACATACAACACCGGCCATGGGCAAGTCCAGCTCAACTGCCTCGGATATCACCTCAAGTACTGCATCGGTTGAGGCTTCCACAATGGCGTCCTCTTCGTAGGGAGGCCCCAAGAGTCCATGGAGGTCAGCTCCTATCATATACCAACACAGATGTTCAATACGTGCCGGTGCCAATGATACGTGAGCTTACCAAGACACCTGCTCCCTTCCCTCATATCATGGGTGATAATATCTCGAATAAAGAGCCTGCGTGCAACAGCAGCCAGGGAAGGTGAGTCTGGATAGCCCATCAAGGGCAACGGTTCGCGGTAGCTGACTGCTTCTCTGACCAGCGACCCGGTAGAATGTCTCCCTACCTGATTGGAAGGCGAAGGGTTGATTGGGCTGGGGGAACGATAAATGGGATGAAGTCGGCGCAAGGGGCGGCCTGGGGATCGGACAACAAGTGGGGCGTCGCGGACCTTCGCAGGAGTGTACATCTAGGTGAAGGGAGAGTCGTTCCTGTATGGCTCTCTTGGACCAGATGCGAAGGACTGGAGGAGTGTTGGGGCCTACAAGTCAATGCGAGGCGTATATATATGTATGCCCCAAAGCGATAGGTAGAGGGCGGTACCTCCGCCTGACGTGTCTCGACGCGGCGCGACCGCTACGATCCTCGGTGTGTGTTCCCGCATATGCTCACGGGCGATTTCCTGAACGAGCTATCCCAAGGTTGCCGCTCCGCAGCCGAGAGAGACCGCGCCCACAAAATAGCGCGAGGTCATGTCAAGACGCGTCCGCAATCACCATTTCATAAGTTCAAGACGTCTCCCGCTCTCTTCCGTAAGGCGGGAAAGGTTTAGTCACCGTAGCGATGTCCAAACTAGGAAGCACTACACCTCTCTGTGATCTCGGCCATGGCACGTTCATTGATTTGGACAGCGAGCGCGACGCGAGCGCCGGGAATGCGTCAAGGTGCCTTTCCCGCAACGGAGACTCGCGCCGGCAACTGTGGGTGAGGACTGGGAGTATTGCAGTGAAGTCTCTTGGCGCTACAAGTTCGTCACGAAGGGTTTCTCCGCAAACTTGTCCCTGCCACGACGGGAAGTACCTAGGTGAGATGGAGATCTAGCTATCTCGCAGAGAAACCGAGGGCAGGAAGGCCAGCTACAACGAGGCAGAGGACCGTTCTATCGGGTTGGCACAGGGAGGTCGGCATCGCGTGTCTTGCGACACGCTTCACTACAGACTCCAGCCCGCAATTGAGTTCTGTCAGTGACAATTCAGTCCAGAAGTCAGATCATCGGACCCCTTTTCCCCATTGCCTATCTGGGACATTCATGGGATCTGAGCCAAAATTAACGGCACAGTTGTGAAGAGGTCGACTGCAGGAGGATGGGTGAGAAAGGTCCGTCCTTCCTTTCTCGAGGCTCCCTTCCTTTCTCTGACTCCCTCAATCCCTTGATCGCCTCAGTGGATCCGCTTGGCAGAAACCGGCGTTTTGCTGCCTTCAAGTTGATCCCTGCCTAGCGTCCAACCTTTGTACGTCAACTTGTTCGTTGTAACCGGTATTCGACATCTGGAGCTCGTTACGCAGGTACGACATCGGATTTGGAAGCACACTGCGTTACGACAGCTTCGCGGATGATACAGTCAGTCATTACAACTCGTTATCTGGTCCATCTATTTCAACCCGATCGTCAGGTATGAGTGGACCTTGGCCGATATCGGGGAATGGGTATGTGGGGCAGAGTGTGCACCAGGGTCAGACCTCGTACCAAGTCGTAAGTCGTCCAGGTTTCATCCGTTCAGTCAGCATTTGACGAGGGGGTCGATAGCCCACTTACACACATTTTACCCAACCACACGCGCCTGCGATGGCTTCGTCGACCCAGCATCCTCCCTCTGATAACCATGTACAATCCAATACGATGACGGGCGGTGGCTTCGCCGTATCAGGGTCGACTTCCCATAGCTCTGCAAATCAGCAACACCCCGTCGTCGGACCTGCCGTCGCCTTGGGCCCCCCCAATATCATCCCGGGAACCTCCATCGCTCCATACAGCTCCGGTTTTGTCACAGTAAATATAAGTGGCGGCCCCGCTGTTACCGCGATGGGTGGAAGTAGTGACCATGTTTCCTTGATCCTCCCTGTTCCTCCCAGTCAGCGCAATTCGGACAACTGGGATAGGAATCAGCCCTCCGGCAGTAATCTGCGCTATCCACGAGGGCGAGAGAATGGACCTCGAGTCCATTATCCGCAGCAGGCTCCTGAACCCCCAACCGAATCTGCTAATATTCTGCCTCTATATCACTCCTCTTCACGCGTCGTCGACTCGGATTGCTTCCCGTCGTGGCCATCGCACGCCATCGAAGATCCCATCTTCGACAAAGCCACTCGCCCAGAAAACTTTTCGAAGTGCCTGTACCTTCGAGATATAATCGATGACGTTGTCAAGCCTATTCTCCATGCTCGCTACGCCCACGAGCAAGTCCAGGCCGAAAAGACTGCGAACGCTCTCCAACCCCCGCCCGAAAGTGACTCAGGGCAGGCTTCGTCCGGGACATCAAGGAAGGGAAGGCAGAAAGGGAAGGATACCGAACCCAAGGTACAGATACCACACGGGTCGCTCCGTGTTTTCGACATAGGCGCTCCCTCGACAACACCATCCTCTGCCATCGGCGGTAAACATACGAGCAGCCAAGCGCTGAAAGCGACGACGATGAGCGCGCAGATCATGCGGAAGATCAAGACGCAGTTCGAACACCTTCGCCTCGTCCACATGCAAACCTGTCACGATCATTGCCTCAAACAAGTACCCTACAGTGCGGTTGTCCGTCATGTCGACGTACTCGGTATGGAGTTGCTGGTCCTCCGTTTCGGCAGTGGTCTCTTGAGGGATACCTTCCGGGAGACTTTCCAGGTCGTCGCCGATGCAAGGGATTTCGACGCTCAGCAATTCCAAAATTTTACCGAATGTAAGTGGGTTCGCGTTTGAGGAACAGATGAGAGCTGAATTCCCTGGTACGCTGTTCACAGTTGTTACTGAGGACTTCTCCCAATTCTTGTGGATCTTTGTCATCCAGTTGAACGGGAAGCAAGTACGCATTTTCATTAGCTCTTCTTTTGAAACCGTCCCAATATGCGTCTCAGCTCGTCGAAGAGATCAACGGCTGGTATGGCGAAACCTGCTCTCTTACGAAGAAGAGGATCTGCCCTGCTGCCTGCGTCCCTGGATTCTCGGACGTCGATCTGGCCACCGCGGGTCCTGGAAAGTTGGAGTCGAACCTCGGGAACGTCTACGACCTTGGCGCGCTCTACTTAGACTACTACCTGTTCGATTCTGACGGCAATGAGTGTGTGAGTATGCACCTAATGGCCGTTTCTACCTTCTGCTGAACGCCCCGTACAGCTTACAAAAACGTTTACCAGCATGCAGTGGCTCCGCGACATCATGGAGGAGCACCAACGCCTAGGAGGGCTGACCCCACCTACGGAAAACAGCAAGAGTATCTGGTGCATCAAGGGCTACATAGCTGCCATGACCACCGAAGGCATGAAGATGTCCTCTCAGGCCTTCTACGAAACGATCATGGGGCAGAAAGGCGGGGAGGAGGTCCTCAAGAAAGTCCTTGAAGATGGCCGGGAAGGATTACAGGATGACAGACGTCCTGATAGGGTGATATGGCTCATGGCGGGATCTTTGACCAACGTGAGTTAACCAGCCGCTATCTCATCCCGGCATTCCGTTCTAAATGAACTTCCGCTAGCTGATGGTCATCACCTACCTCGCTGGTGAATTGGGTAACATCTCTTACGATGTTGTAGCCACCCTGAAAGAGAAGAAATACGAGGGTTTACGGGCTTCGATTCATTTGTGGGTCGTTAAGTTCCTTCTAGTGTTTCAAGCCGAATATCCTGGCGAGTACATGCAAGCGGCCAGGACACACCTTCAGTGGCTTGAGGGGTCTATACTCGAGAACCAACACTACAAGCCAGGACGATCGAAGCTTGCAGTGTTTGTCAAAGCAATTCACCAGCCCACTGGAGAGGAGGGTGTCGTGGTGCCTGGCCGACCTCGTCACAGGCGGCAAAACTCCGACCCTGCTCTCCCTGGCGATAGTAAGAGCATAACTTGCCCTCATTTTCGACCGATTGTGCTGACCGCATGCTTAGTCCTGACTATTGCCGCGTCGAAGGTGAACCCTGAGGACATTGATACCAACGAGGTGGTTAGGCTCATGACCGGTAGGTCCATTGCTGAGCAAAATGCAACCTAGGGCTGACGCTTTCCATCGTAGCCTTGTCGTTGCCTCACATGTAACTTGAACACTTCTATTCCCCTATCACGAAGGTTTGGTGTCTCGGTACCCTATGTCAATATGATCACCCGCTTGTTCTACCTGCGAGGCATTTCGCACTGAAAACCTGTACATCTTCAGGCTGCTGTCGTTATCTGGGAGTTCGAAAAGTTTGTAAAGAGCGAACATGAATCGATTGAATTCCGATCTCCAGAACCCGCAAGAAATGAGGAAATAAGAAATTGAAAAAGTCGTCACAATTAACGGTACTGGGAGTCGAACGAGGAACTTCCCGCTGCAAGGTCCCAAGTGCTGAAGTAACTCGGAAAGTCTAAGTATTACCACTTCGCCACATTACTAGTCCTTTGACTTGCGGGTTTCAATATTGAATATTGACTCGCCGCAGCTGGTGAATACTCGTGAGAACGATCATCTTATCCTAGGCTGGGGTCCTTACTGTCCTTTCAACAGAATCCATTCCTCATCCCTCCGTTCGCTCTGACCTCACGGGATATCGCGGCCTGGAACGCCAGTAGGCGTTCATTCGCACCTCCATTCTGGTCTTCTGAAAGTAGGAGGGGCAGCACGACGAAAGGGTCCTCGAAGTTCGGAGTGGATGGAGAATGAGGCTCCTGTGGGTGTTCCGAACCATCTTAGCGATGCCACCGCCAGCGAAATCTCGGAGCGCAGAACCCGAATCACGGATCGTCTTCTTTCCTATTTGCTTCTCGGTAATAGAAGAAAGGGGAGAGGGAAGGGCAATTGACACTAGCGAAAGCTTTGTACCCAGGGTGGCTGTAGCCGGGATGCGAGCGGCGAGCTTTTGGTGTGAAAGGGATTCGGACGGCCACGTAAGTCATGCATCCAAATATTGGAGCGTAAACTCACTTTGTCTCTCTGCTGAGACAGTTCTCTGTGACGCGTTCTGTCTGGTCCTACATCACCCATGGCTGCGCCTGTATCTCAAGGACGATAGTTTCGGTATCCACAATCCATCACACCCGGATAATCCTGCATATCCCGAAAGCAGGATGCCTTTCCATTTGCCGAGGTAGCCTATAAATGAAGACGTCATCTTCGGCTACCCTGATACCTCCTCCGCAATGTCTCCCTCACCGCCTCCAAGCCTTCCAATCAAGCCCTAGCCCAATTCGAGGATTGCCAAGAGACTTTACCTCGCCTTCCCTCGCCCTCAGGCTTTTACTCCAGCAGCAAGCATCTAGGATGGCTTAATTCCATGCCCGTCTTCTTCCAGGTGCTGTCCCCGCTCTCAATCGGCTTTGAAAGAAGCTCCATCGTGTTCCCATCTCCCAGATAGGTTCGCTGTCTTGGGGAATGCACCCTGTCGCCTCGCATCCGTTTCATTGATCGCCCGAAACAGGCGCCACGCCATTTCACTTGGAAGCCTCTACCGTGAACCTGTTTCTCCCCATTGTTTCCCCAAAATGAAAGCAACGCGGATGCAGACTTGTCCTCTCAATACGATGTCGCTTCTGTGACAGTTTCAGGCGCAGGTTCACATCGCTGGCCATGATTCACGATCGAGTCAGAAGAGTCACTGTTCTTTGTCGACAGCTGACACAGCACACAGCCCGCGTGCTCTGTCCTGTTGAATCAGAATCCAGTTCGGCGAGGTATATAATGTGTGCATCGTTTTGAGCTCCCGCTACATCGTTGACCGACCTGCCCATATGTCAGTGAAGGCTTTAGCAACGTGCGCTAGTACGCTGCCCCATCGCTCTCTAGAACGCAGACCGGTCCCCTTCGAATGGGAACAAAGTGCGACATCCTATCTTTGGTGCTTGAGGTGAGGTTGACTGAGTCCCCAGTAGGTTCTCTGCCAGACGACGTCCTACGTCTCCCTGAAGAGCCCTGTTCAGAAGATGAACATTTGTCGGGACTGTCGGCAGCAGATCGAGAGCAGTGCATCTTTCAATCGGGTGGGTGTTTCGAGATATCAACTATACTTTATTTCGGTAAAATCTGATTTGCGCAAACGAAGCTCGAACCTTGTGCGGCAGCATCTATCGCGGGCTGGACACCTTTAATCCAGAGTCGCCGGATGACCTTTCGCCTGGGCTCGACCTTCTATGCGTGCTTGCATCGTCGAGCTGCGGTATAACAGTGGAGGAATTCCGACGAATCTTTCGCCGTTGCAGCCAGTGTGGTAATGTGTGCTTCACGGATAGGAAGGAATACCACGTCTGCCGTGGTAGAGCGTTACTATCGTGGAGAGGTGGACCAGTGCGGTTGGTGGAATATCTCATTTCGGGCTCGATGAACCCAGGTTTGAGCCAGCACGCGTTACGTCTGCTGTTATTCCGATGCGGCTTTTGCGACCGAGTCTCCATGGCTAGCTTACTACCACAGCATCGATGCCCGCGTTAGCACTCTAATGTACCTGTGAACCTTTGAACCTTCCCTCACGTCCATCGCCAATTCAGCGGCACTAAACTACATGTATTAGGTTCTCGCTTGAATCGCATGGATCTTGAGATTGCTCCAACTCAAGGGCCGAGTTCCACCGCTTGCTTGGTCCAGGAAAGTCCGAGTGTCTTCCAGGCATCTTGGGACCCTCCCTGTTTCGCAACGACAGGTGCTTGATACCGAAGTGACACGCCGGTACCAGCGCTCATCGGCGACTTTCGTTTGACCATTTCCAAAATGGGACGAAAGGGAAATATTGTGTGGACACCCGGCAGTCCTGCCAAGCGTTCCCGTCGTCACGCGATGTGAGAACACTCTTTGGGATCTTGCGCACGTTGAGAGTTGTGCTTCTCTACTCTCTCCGCCATTTTTTTGCAAGATCTGCTGTCATCTTCAGTTTTCTAGAGGCTCAGGATCTCGCTTCTAGGGTCCAAGCCACAACTTGAATTGCCGGTAGCATCACAGTAGGTCTCCATGCGGCAGGTGACAGCCCGGGATTGGTGTTTCAGAACGACTACTGCATTAGGGACCTCAGTTGGTCGACTCACTTTGCTGCCCACGGCCTTTCGGTCAGGGTGACCTATGCCGTCAGCTGATAGGTTTACAGAGTATTTAAGGGATCGGAGGAACAGCTGTCAGCCCATAGAATCAATGCTCTCCACATTCGCTTCTCATCACCATCCAGTCAACCACCTTGGAGTTCACCTGGGAGACGAAAGCTTCGCTCTCTGTCTTCAGGGATTCGCCTCCATGCACCTTAGCCCACACACGCAAGCAAGTGACATTAATTCTCATGAATTGTTCTGCGAAGACGGTAAAGGCTGTTGCCGCTCTTCATTCACTCCCTGCTGACGCCCTGTAAAGACCATTTGATGGAAACTGATTCCACCTTTCATGGGAACATATGCACTGGCCAATCCTCCAGTGAGACTGTCGATGGGATGTCGTTGGCCACTGAGTCCCGCCCCATCGGTGAGCACTTTGAGTGAATTGTGCCAGATATATGGTTACTTACTGTGACGCTGGGCAATGAAAACTCCTCGACAGCTCTAGAATTGGACGCCTTATTTGTCAGAGGCCTCCACGTTGTGCCTTTCGCACCAAAGACCATGCGGAGTCGGGATATCGACCTACTATTCAAGTTGGGGCGCATTGTTGGTCCTGGTTTGAAGAGGAACCAATTTCGACAGATCTGGCGTCGTTGTGGGCATTGCCGAAACTTTTGTTTTCGGGAGAGGACAGCTTTCCACCGCTGCAACGGCCGTACTTTCCCCGTCGAAACTGCTGGATTCAACTTGGTGGACTACCTCTTCTCCCTCGATGAGCATGCGGGGTTAACTCGCAAGGAGCTTTGCCAGTGGTTTGTCCGTTGCGGCAGATGCGATAACATATGTATGGGGGATACGCTTGAGTACCATCAGTGCGAGGCATGAGCTTGGCCTTCAAGCGCTTTTCACTTTTGTTTACCATTTGTATCAGATCATCTATCTATGAGACACCTGAAAGTTACCAGTATCAACTGGAGCACCGTTCGCCGTCCTTCCTGCACCTGTCCCAACGCCATACCGGGGTCGAATTAGGTGGTATTCGTCGTGCTTAGGCCTGACGATCGGGGGAGGTGACAGCAGCGGGCTATCACTGTCAACCATCGTAATGGTTGGCCGTGACACCCTCCTGCCAACCTTTTGACTGTGGTGAAGGAGTTGTCGGAATATTACCCTACTATCCAATGACGATTTGCTCTGATAGCGCTTCCACAGAACGAAGATATTCTGAGCCAATTTGGATCATTCCGTCCCCGCTGTCTCAAATTTGACGTCAATGGCATGTTGCGTTCAGACAACCGTAACCTCTGGCGAGAAACTGATCAGACTTCATCCCACTGTTATTGGTTCATGAATGTGTGATAGCGTTGTGAAGACAGAGATCAAAGGGGTATAGTGCACGGCGCTTACCAACGAGTGATAGTCCTCGACAATGGCTGGTGAACGGGTGCCGGTCCGGAATTTCAACCTCAGACACGCCTGCAAAAATCGGTGAGCTCCAGTTTCCCCGATGGCCCACCCGTGGGAACGACAGTTACGTGCAGTACTTTTGCACACCACTGTACAATTGGTCAACAGTTGGTTGCACTCAGAAAGTC
>JANDKE010001666.1:0-13210 GCA_027627275.1 Coprinellus aureogranulatus | reverse complement strand
AGTGTTCAACTCGGCAGCAGGGAAGGAAGATAATCATCTCAAAGCGCAGGTGAGTTGAAACGCTGTCCCGCAGTCAATCCAGGGTGGGATACGACGCTAACTTCCGTGTGTGCTTCAGATTGAGGAGGACCTAGGGCTGAAGTCTCTGATTGAAGACCTTGCGCAAGACTAATAGACTGGGGTAGAGTTTGCTCGTTATCTTACTGACGGATTCGCATCTGGACATAATCTAACATTCTATCAATGCGCCGTAATCTACACACTGCTCTGGACTAGGAGGATAGTTCAATTGGCGTTCTCTCGAGGTTTCGTTGTGTCCAAGCAATTCAGTCTGATTCAATTGGGTATGCTATGCGGTGATATACAGAGATCAATGGGTAAGATATCGAGGAATGGACATCTGGTATCAAACAGATATTTCCAACAGGATGGCAGACGGGTAGACAGAGAAGGAAAGGGAGATGATCAAAGCAAGGGTGGAAAACATGCGCAAATGGTATCAGGACATATAGACGGGGTGTATGAGGGATATTACAAGGGACAGAAACGCCAGGTTCCTGAGGTACTGATGCCCACACTGGACCGTGATTTTAATCAACCTACCGCCGTAACCCCTCATTCACTCAACCAGACACAAAGACCCATCGTGAGCCCTCTTACTGCACTTCGGGCACACATCACTCGAGCAGCCTTGGCAGCGAATCACGATTCCTTCATCCCCTGAGCGATATACCGCAGAGCAATCCGGTGTTGGGCAGAAGAAGAAACGGCCTTGAGATGCTCTGACACTAGTCGCAAATACTGCCTTCAAGTAATGCGAGTCATGCGAGAAGGGGAGATTGTCGCGGACGACAAAGTAGGAAAGAGGGGCGCTACACCTCGTCACTACGTTGTCCGAATTGCCGCTGGCAGTGTCGCCTTGAGGCTTGCCTCGGCTACGGAGCGGAGCGACGCATGCGAAGAAAGGCGAGCGAGGAATAGCATCACGCTTCAACGCAGTAGACGCCAAGGCGAATTGCAGACAAGCCTGGCAATAGGCGTGTCTACAAGTCAACTTGACGGGAGAAACTGGGACGCGTTTGCAGAAAGGACAGAGATGGGTACTGGCGGGCTCGGAGGGGGCAGAGGACGCAGAAGAAGCCAGGTCACTCACGACAGCTTTCGCGACTGCAAGATCTTCAGTGGTGCCGCGGACAGTCAGCTTTGCTTCGACGATGCTCAGGGAAACTTTGTTTTCCCCCAGTGACCTCTGGAGCTGGTCAAACCCGCCAGTGACCAAGCCAGAGACGTGGGCGCTTCGTTCAAGCTCGATCTCATGGCATTGCTCGGCGACCTTCTTGAGGATTTTCAGCAACATTTTCTTGCCACGCGCCTGACCGTCTTCTGAACCGTAAATGCGAATACACTGTAGGCGCTTATCACAATGCACGAAGCATGGAAGATCGCTGCCGGGATCGTTGATCTTGTCTATGGCCTTCGAACTGCTCGATAATTCCAGGTATGGATCCCAAAGTGGACGCTGATCTTCACCAAGGACAAGTGAACCGTCGATAAGCGCGCCCAGCTCAACGTTGACCTCTGCGAATTCCGTTGATTCGTCGATAGACGCGCGAAGCTCAACCGTACGTGTGTATCCGTCGAAGTCTTCAAGAATCTTGCACGCGTCTTTATGGCTTTCGCGGATCATGCCGATCCTGTCCCGGATGCACTCGAATATCTCAGGCATGATCTTGTACGAAGCGAGATAGATATGCTGAACCTTGAGCATTGCCCCGCCTAGATACTTTGGTGTCGATTTGTTTGACGTTCTCGACGCTTCGTCCGCGGCAGTGTAGGTCTGCATCGTCACATATGCGACGGTTCTGAAGGCCCCGTCATCCTGAGGACAAATCCTGAACTCCTCGATGCGACCGTACTTTGATAGATCTTTCCGGATAGCTTCCTCAGGAGATTGGGTGTAAGACGGCTCACCGAGCGTTGTCAAGTTTGGGATAGGGTCGATGCAGAGAGCGTCAAGCTCGGCTTTCGTCGTGCTGGGAGGTAGGCCAGTCAGTCGGATAGGGTAAGGTCCCTTCTTCCCTGGACGCTCAAACACGGCCTCAATCTTCCTGTCTTTGAACATTGTTTTGTCAAGCTTCGCCGCTGCCGCTTTGCCGATGGTAATCGACGGATAATAGGCCCATGCGATGAGTGTAGCACCCGGCCATGACACCATGAGCATCTGGCTGTGAAGGGGCGAGCGCGCAAACACAGGGGCACGGGAATCCAGCTTCGCCGAAATAGGTCGAGAACCGAAAGGCTGGTCGTTGAGCTGCTTTGCAGCAGCCATGGAGTCTTCAGGATTCGCGAACTCGATGGACACGGTGGCTGAGTCTGTTGCTTCACCAAGGAGAGAAACTTCCTTGACCAAGCCGAAGCTGCCAGCCAATGTCTGTATTTCAGGAATAGTGCTATCGGCTGGGAGATTTGAGAGGATGATTTTGGAAGAGTCCGCCGCCGTCATCACGCTTGTTGGGGAGCAGCGGTTGTTGAAACGAACTGTACAGTGATATATGAACCGTTCGAGGCTGGTTTCAGGATCAGCGGGCTGTGAAAACACGTTAGGAAGATCTTCGGGTTCCAATCTAAAGTGGGTGCTCACTTCGTCCTCTGGCTCTGGCTCTGATTCTATCACTTCAGGTTCAGTAACTACGCCGTCACCTTGCTGCGGAGCCTCCACATCGAGAGGAATTTCAGGGACCTGCTCATGCGACTCGACCTCGGGTAGGGAGGTCTCTTCCTTCTGCTCGGGATGGTACTGTATCTGATCCTCAGGTAGTTTATGGAGGTACCGGCAGCTATCTCCCCAAGTGCATGCTCCCTGCCCAAATGCCTTGCATGGTTTCTGTATCTTCTTCGTCTCACCATCTTCTGTGGGCATTTCCCCCCATCCAGATGCTTCCTCGGTTGCCTGCTCAGTCCAAGATTCATCGAGAGTCTCGACTTCTGGCTCTTCCCCAGGCTCGATGCCCTGCTCTTCCTCCTGCGTCTGATCCTCAGTAGCTTCGCCTTCATCTTCTTGAGACGGCCAGCCCTGATTAGTGTCGCCCCAGGTGTCGCCACCTTCCCCGTCGCCCGCACCTTCCGCTTGGGTAGGTTGCTCCTGATAATCGTCTCCCCACCCACCACCATCCCCCTCCACCTTCGTCTCCGGTTGACCCCAGGACTCATGCACCGTGTCATCCGCAGGCTGCTCATCCCAGCTAGAATGGTTGGCAGTCGGCTCCTGTCCAGCAGGCTCGCCGTCGTGAGAGAACCGGCAGCGATCACCCCTGGCACACCAGCCTTTCGAGAAATCGTGACATTTTCCTCGCCTTCTCCTCGCTTCAATGCTGGACACTTCCGATCCTGACCATGCCGAATCTCTTCCCGAGTGGTGTCCACCATCTCCGTTGCTTTCTAGGTCATGAGAGAACCGACAATTGCTTCGGTGGCATCGACCCTTGGAGTAGTCGAAGCAAACTCTAGAGCCTGGCCTAGTGCGGGGTCGCAAACTCGAGCTACTGCCACTCCCAGACCTGTAGTCGTTCCTTTGAGAGTCGTGTGAGGAGCCCCAGCCGTTGTTACCATCGGCTGGAGCTGCGCCCCAACCATTGTCTGTCGCCTCTGCTGCAGGTTGCTTGGTTGGGGTGTCCTCCCAGGCGGTATTGTCCGTTGGAGCTCCCCAGCCATTCTCGTTCGTCGTAGCGCCCCATTCATCATTCTGCGCTTGTTCCTCCTCCTGTTCATCAGATGCGGCTGGTAGATCGTGACTATAGAAGCATTGATCNCCGTACTTGCAGACACCATCATACTGTAAGTTACGACAAATGGTGGTCGATTTCGAGGGCTCTTCCGGAGGAGCAGGNCTCCCGATATGTGCGAAAGGACACTTGCTACCGTTCTTGCATTTCCCCAGTGTCCAGAAGTTGCATGGTTTCTTTTCCACCGCTGGGCGTTTTGAGGCAGCTTTGGACACCACCTTCNTTGTTGNGGGAGCTAGGGGCGGCGGGGAAACGATCGTGGTAGTGGGAGGTGANGATACAGCNTGCACCGGTGCATTGTCACTTCGCGANATGGTCCACATGTTAGGNTGCTGGTCTTTGAAGAGNATGATATACTCGTCAATGGTCAGAGAGTGNCTGAACCTGCACTCNTCCCTAAGTGTGCATCGATTCTGAGCGAGCTGTTTACAGAATGGAATGGTCCCGTCCGCCTTAGGGTCAGCAAATTGGCACCAATGAGGGACAATNTCGGTGACATATGGGACGGGTTTTGGTGAAGCNCTGACNTCGGGGTATATGCGACGGCTGGTAGAAGCTTCGGGTGACAGGGCGCGACCTTGTACTCGTGGGGTCTTCATAATAGCTTTCTCAATTTCAGAGGGATCCTCTTCGTCGTCATCGGCATCTGCAAACTGATCTTCATCTTCATCAGTCTCGGAAGGGGNTTCCGGCCCTGTCAACTGTTNAGCACGGTAACCAGCNGAGGANCGGATCGAACGTACGNCTCAACGTCTGCGCTTTGCGCGATGGANCGACCTCGTGGTGTCCGAAAGGAGACGCACGTCTGTAAGCCGCCGCGACNCTGGGNGGTGCAGGGGAAGGGGAACTACGGCGTGCAATGCTCGATTTAGTCTGAACAGACGATGTTCTTGCGTGCCGCGACGNCTGGTATGAACTTTCGTTGTCANGCATGCGATGACTGAGCTTGCACGCAGCTCCCTCCCAACANCGTCCATTNAGATAGTCGTTACANACCGAAGGGGCTATCGATGNNTGTCNTTAAGTGCTAACGCCNNCGTCGACACAGTACGTACCTGACNATGTCCCTCGATTCTCAAACGAGTCTTTAGGANCCTCACGATTAGGAATTGGATCATTCCGTGTTGAATAGTCNTTTGACGACGGAGGATCTTCACTCGAACTGTCGTTTCCATCATTGGAGTGGCTGAACTTGCATGAATTACCCTCTCGACATCGCCCTTTCAGATAGTGCCTGCAGNCTTGTGTCTTTGCTACGGGTGGTGCTGCGGACCGGGATATTAGGTGGNATTACAGGCGCTNCGAAAGGTAACTCACGCGTTGACGGTGTTGGAACCTCATACCTAGCAGGCCCCTCTGGCGGATCCTCGTGNCGGAATTCGCACTCNTCCCCATTCTCGCACATTCCCAAGGGGTAGAAGGCGCATACATCGGGNGCCTGAACGGCCTTCACACGGGAAGCTGGAGCCGGTGGTTCAATAGTATCTCGATCTGGAGGGGTAGGGCTACGGTTGAAANCATTCCTTGAGAGGATCGAGGTGCTAGCTGCAGGATACTGAGGCTTGGGGCTTGCGATAGTGGGACTGGAGTTCTGGCGGCGTCTTGGAGCAGTTTCCTTCGTNGAAGATGCGATATGAGGTCTTNNACAATTTTCTCCGAATGCACATTTTCCCTTGAGAAAGTAGCTGCANGGCTTCTTGCCNTTGGGCGCTAACAGGGCGTCATCGTCGATGAAATGTCAGTAAAGACCGTGTCGTACCTGGTGTGGAAGGCATGGTAGNGCAGANANNNCTTGAATCGCAGCANGGCGANTTTATCANCCAGAATCAGNGCATGAGGTGACTGCGGACGTGAAGGGAGGGAGAACCCGGGGAACTGGCGACTGGCACGCGTCTCGAAGTTCATTAATGTCACGTGGCGGCTGTGCCCCAATCGTCGAGGAGAACGCGTCAGTCCCTCTNATCCCGCTTGAACGCGTCTTTANACACCATGGCCTCATCCTCCACACACGAAATGGACCAGCGACGGAAGGANGTTTTGAAGGCNTACAGAGAGGTGGGTGGGATANAATNTCTGNNGANNGANGTGCTGACTNGGAAGNAGAAACTNAAGCANCANGAAGCCAANAGCGAGAGNCTGAAGAANTGTNGGTNTCCGATAATNGCGCNTTGANCCTTNTCTCATTNTCNNCNCAGTNCGATTCTCGTTNAAGGACCTCGAGAAGGCGTATGACAAGACNGAGGAGGANATCAAGGCNGTTCANTCNGTNGGTCANATCATNGGTGAAGTCATGAANCANCTGGACGACGACCGATGTGNGTNACNGCNTNNTCAANAGTTGGTNNNAGGCTCANATCTTNCTNCAGTCATTGTGAANTCATCCGCCGGNCCTCGCTATGTTGTATCGTATCGNCCAACACTACCGGTAGAGAAGCTGAAGACNGGNACTCGTGTNTCNCTNGACATGACCACCCTCACAATNATGCGGATATTGCCAAGAGAGGTTGACCCATTAGTCTACAAGATGAGCATGGAGAGNCCTGGAGGNGCATCNTTNGCNGGTATCGGTGGGTTGGGCGAGCAGGTTCGNGAACTTCGAGAGGTACGCAGTGAATTCCTCTNNNAANNCNNTCNGGGATTGACCACTCNANGCAACNAGATCATCGAACTNCCNCTNCTNAACCCNGAACTCTTCCTNCGGGTNGGNATCAAGCCNCCCAAAGGNGTCCTCCTTTANGGNCCTCCTGGAACNGGAAAGACCCTCCTCGCCCGTGCNGTCGCCGCCACCCTCAACACCAACTTCCTCAAAGTCGTCTCTTCCGCCATTGTNGACAAATACATCGGAGAGAGTGCTCGTATCGTCCGNGAGATGTTCGGATACGCTCGCGAGCACGAACCTTGTGTNATCTTCATGGACGANATTGACGCTATNGGTGGTCGCCGTTTCTCAGAAGGAACNAGTGCNGATCGTGAAATCCAGCGNACGCTCATGGAGGTACGCGTTCACNNATCNGCTCNGTCTATCAAANNGTNANGCTAATACNATGCACNCNCAGCTNCTNAACCAGATGGACGGTTTCGACTCATTAGGTCGAACAAAGCTCATNATGGCNACCAACCGACCNGACACCCTCGATCCCGCCCTCATGCGTCCNGGTCGTCTAGATCGNAAGATCGAAATCCCNCTACCAAACGANCAAGCCCGCCTGGANATCCTCAAGATCCANGCNGGCCCCGTNAACAAGAGCGGTGAAATCGACTACGAGGCAGTNGTCAAGCTNTCNGACGGTTTNAACGGTGCCGACTTGCGAAACGTCGTTACNGAGGCGGGCATGTTCGCTATCCGAGACGATAGGGAGTACATCATNAACGAGGATCTCATCAAGGCTGCACGGAAAGTCGGTGAAGCCAAGAAGCATGAGACCAAGTTGGAGTANTCTGTATAGTAGACGCTCGTGTTTNTCNTCTAATTCCACGCCTTGCCATTCCCTCGTCTNCCNATNCCCGTCCCATGGTCCAGNAAGTNTNNCCAAANAATTAGAAATNNGGACNACTACCCNAATAATAATACAACGAGAAAGGGGTATGTTCCACANAGAAATATAAGTCTGTCCATCCATCCTTGACCTGCAAANATTGTCCTCCTCCCCAACGANCTCCTNCCNCCTNCGTNAANACAACCTAGAACCCAAACAACCTCCGCTTCTTCTTCTTNTCNTCNACCATAGGTTGCGCCGAATAACTCGAGCTCGAATACGACGGNGTCGGCGACGGCTGNATNGGCTTNTGCAGCACATTCGAATGTGAAGAACTGAACGTCTGGTGTATTCTCGAAGACGAAGNTGGTGGTGGNGGNGGTGGTTGACGAGGTGGNAGNGCGTCNTGCGTGTAGTACTTCTCGTCGTAGATNGCNTGCCANGGTCTTTGACCGTCTTTACGGTCGATGAGGCCGTTAGGGATGGCTTTGGAACCGGCTCCACCNAGGTCGAGCACTTTGAGGTCGTNCACGAATCCCCGGGGAGTCACAACNTGTGTTGAGCCTATGAGATTGGATCAATTTTCAAGTCGCCCAAGTTCAGGNGNTGGTCGAACGTACCAATGAAGATATCCTTGTTNANCGANTGCGANAGNTTGTACACCTCCCTCGTCTCCGANTACGTCATTCCACCAGCAACGAACACCAGNACGCGCTGCTTGTTATCAGCANCTTGTTGAGCGGGACGNGCNCGGTGCCATGCAGGCTTTTGACTGCGCAGCGACGGTCGTCTGAGGTGGGGGCGAGCGCAAGCTGCTCGTTGTGCTCATAGCTGAAGGTGCATCACGAACGTAAGGGAATAGGGCGGTTTCCAGTCGGTCGTTGACATGGTCCTGCACCAAACAATCAGCAACTGAGGGAATAGTTGTGGGAACACGGCAGACGAACTTCTAGCATNGTNCGGATTGCGGGTTTGTATCTTGAGAGTTCGTATTCNTCCTCATTGCTTGGCTTCTGCTTGAACCGNTTCTTCCGNTCCTTGTCACCAGGTCCCCTCGAGATGCGCACTCCCATATGCACAAGCGCNTTCACAGCNTCCTGNTCAGCNAGCGTNAACCTCGCATGCTGNTACAGCCGNCGCCTATCCTCATCCGGNACACCATCGCGATACTGGATATACANNGCNACTATCCGAACTTTGTTCATGTTCCTNTAGTACTGTCAGCTCTACCGCAACAGGTATCATTCGCANAGAGTTCCGNACACTCACGCTACTTCTCTGCTNTCNAGCAAAGGAACCATCTCTTCCACTAGGGATTTNGGNACCTTTCCGTCNGAGTTNAGCCCAGTCGCACAGCACTGCTCTACATTGGCGATGAGGGGAAGCTTGTCCTTCTCGAAGATCGCCATACAATCCTGNGCCATGCTCANGTGCAGNGAGAACTGNNNANCATNNCTCGTTNCAGNNNTCNGCTCNCNCATAGAAGGNNNANGTGNTNGCGCACCTTCTCTCGCTGTTCNTGATACTGNGGCANATTGGCNAGCATCTCCTTCATGTCGTTCAAGTTCGCNGCGCCTTCACTNNANCCCACATCACGGTGAGCTTGNCACANNGNACNNGAAGNGGGATGGNAGNAGGTACNCACCCCTTGAAGACNGCATTATCCACCAAGAACTTGTTNAAGTCCGCCATAAGCTTNTCAATCGCNTCCCTCATATGCATATGCCTGACTTCCGTCCACACCGTATCCGCATCCGACAAGATAGCNGTCTTGTCCTCATACGCGCCTACAGCCGACTGGAACTTGTACCTACCGATCCAAGCTAGTTAGTGCGAGGAATGGGGGAAGGGGAAGAGAAGGACACGCACATATACTTCGTCCCATCCTCGATCCTCAGCAAATCATTCGCCATAGCTTGATACGTGAACTCGTGCACGAACGGCGAGAGCATATCCATCGACCGATCCGTAATAATCAACGTCCCTCTCGGCCTCGCCTGGTCTTTCTATTCACCATTTCACTCAGCCTTCCCTCCCCCTAATCTGACAACACTTGGAGACTCACCCCGAAATCCGGATTCAACTTCTGATGCTCCTCCAAATTCCTCTGCACATAAAACGCCAGCAACTTCGTAACGAAATCGGTATCAGCAGCCTCCGCCGCCCTCGCCTCCCGCCCCTCTCGCCCANNTGNGTCCGCCACCTCGCAGTTAGCGGCTTCCGCTGCGGCGCTTTGACCTCTCGAGTGTCCTCCTTGAGTTTGGGTGGAGGGTTTGACGGGTTTGAGAGGGCCGAGGGGGAGGTGGTGTGCGGGGTTGTAGTACCGGATGTAGGGGAATTCGTTGAGTGTTATGCAGACGTTGGTGATCTAGATATGGGTGTGAGGAACGTAGTACAGAAGGCGGGGAGGGGAGAGGGCTCATACCATCTTACTCATGAACATCAGATCCTCCTCCAACCTATCCTTCGCAGCCTTATACGCAGCTTCAGTCCGAGGTGGGCTGTACAAGCTAAAGAATAGCCCTGGCTCGTTGAGCGCGAATGTTTGCGCCTCCGTAGCTACAACACGATCTCCATCAGCCGTCCACTCTCTCCACCGAAACAATAGGCTGTACGCACCCCACAGATTCAAGAACAGCTCTTTACAGGCCTGAAGGTACGGCTCCGCCGGACTCGACGTCAAGCGCTGGAACAGCTCCTCACTCAACCCTACATAGTCCTCACAATCAGCATCGCGTACACCTCGTGTGCCAGAGACGGAGATCCAGTTGACCTAGGGAGATGGAAGGATGCGTACCGTCGATAAAGAACAAATGCGCAGCCATATACTGCTGCCTATTCGAGAAATCCCTAATAACCCTATCCACGTTCTGCGAAGTCGGCATGAGGATGTACATCGCCTCGAACTCGGGTTGAGGGTCGCGCGGGTTGGTTATGAGTTGGATGTCTATTCATCGTGGTCGTAGTCGGCGGTTTAGCGTATTGGGGATCGGATTGCAGTTCGTTCCAGGGAGCGAGCCGAGTATACATGGAGATCAGGGGACGAGGAGGAAATATTGGAAACCGCAGTCAGCTCTCCCATCCCATCTCTCCCCCAACCAAACGAGAGACGCACCAGTAACATTCTCCTCCAAAATATCAAACCTCTTCAACACCGAATTCAACAACTTCTGCGAATGCAGATCCACCACAAGGATCTTCCATCTGCCTTGCGGCTGCACCGAGCGGATCGCCTCGAGGAACTCTACATCACATCGTTAGCGCGTCCTTCGTTCCTCCTCTCTCAGCTGTCCCTCCCCTAGACCATAGAAGGGATAGAGCGAGAATGTTAAGGGGCAAAGCACGTACTGTTCCGCACAGTCGTGATGAGCGAGACGACCATTAGGTTAGGCTAGGTTAGAAAGCGTAAAGTGAGAAGCCAAGAAAGGTAGTCAACAAACAGATGGAGAGAGAGCTCGACTGGCGACGGCAGCGGGAAGAATCAGGAGGTGGTAAGATCATCCTCCTCGAGCGCGGCGCTTACAAGGAGATGGATGTGTGCATCATGTGAGTTATTATCCCATAGTCATTATGTTTTATGTGGTTTGGATCCCACCTACCGTGTCAACCGTGTCGCCTAGGTGTCACCCCGGTCCCGGCAGCGAGCGCTCCGCGAGCATAGGACCGACGATTGCTATGCAGGCCATCGAGGTCGAGTACAAAGGACACAGGTTCGTCCGTTCCCCCTGGGTATTAATAGTTGCAACTTACAACTGATCCGTGGCGGCTACACAGTGCTCATGCCGGAGCTGCGCCTTGGTACGTGCTTCATAATTCACCCACTCCTGCGGATCGGCTGGCATTATGGGCGCTTACCGAATGGCGATCCAGGGAAGGCACTAACGCCCTTGATGCCGCATTCCTCGCGTATTCAAGCATTTCATTGCTCCGTCAACAAATGAAACCGGAACAGCGCATCCATGGAATCATACAAGGAAAGGATTGGTCTCCAAACGGTAAGTGTTCCTCTCAGCTCGCCTTGGTCTGCCGTGTCGGGTCCTTACAAACCACATAGTCATCCCGGACTACTCGAAAATGCGCTGGCTCGTTCGGTCACCAACATACACCGAGCTGTCAAGTCTCGTTAGGCGCGCAAGGAACTGCTTTGAGTAAGTCTATTCCTCTACCTAGCCATCCAGGTCTTCTGACCGGAACGCCCGTGTATAGAGCCGGTGCCCTCGCGACAGCCTGTACATGCAGGGTGAAAGCCGACAAGGCGTACTACGACCTCCAACAAAATTCAGTGCTTGGTACGCATCTTCATCTCCCGGATGATCAACAGCATCCGACGCGCCACAATTCATCGGCGTTAATACGTATGTCTGTTTTCCAGGGCAATCCTTCGCCGATATCGTCGGGAGCAGGTATGGTGTCCGGACGACCAATGCTGGGACGACCGCCTCGACGGATTTCGTGAGTTTCGCTGCTTTACCCCCACGAGCTACATAATTCTAAGTCACAATCTTGCGGGGCGTACAGGGGAATGTCTCGTATGGTGAGCTTTCTCGCTGTTCTTCACCGTTGGCCGCTGAAGGCGGCACTAAATACGCGGGTCTCTGTAGCACTACCTTCACTTCATCCAGCCTTCGGTACGCTCGTCATATCTTTCACTTCTCCTTCAAACCCAGATGACCTGCGAACCATAGCTATCCCGACCTCCCCGAACGGCGGCAATCACACACCAGCCTTCGCACAAGCAGCAGCAACACAAGAAGCGCACGACGCCATGCTGACCATCACGAAAGGCCTAGCCTTGCTCGGCTACCGCGTTCTCTCAGATCCTCAATTCCTCTCAGAAGTGCGTGTCCTTCCCTGCAGTCGAGCTAATGCCGTTTCAGCTGATATGATTGTTGTCTGCCGTCTTGAAGGTTAAAACGGAGTTTCAGGCTTCAAGGCAAGCGTGTGGGTCTGAATGATTGTAAATTGCAATAGCACCCTACCGCAAAAAGGGACATCGATGACGGTAGACTGGACTCTGCTAAAATGGTCCTTGATTTTTTGAACGAGGGCAAGCAGGGGCGTCTCCAGGGCTCTGTTCATAACTGTCCGTAAACGAGCTACCGATTAATTCAACATATCTTTCAAGGCTAGAACTTAGGAGTGAGGGGCCTCCATCATCCTCAGTTGAGAATTTCTTTTTCCGCACCGACCGGTGAAGCATTTTCGTTTCACCATATCGTAGGTTCCTCCACCATCGGGACTCGGACCATAGTGTAGCCACTCCTACATATCCACTTGGCTTTACGTGTCGCGCACTAAAGAGCCTCCGTTGCGGACGCGCGAGTCGGATCCGGAAGGTGCTTACCCATTCTTAGACTCCGTTAGGGGTTTTTCGCTAACATGCCTCCCCGAATCTTTGCGCTTTCCTATTGGAGGCGTCTGGACATTCTTGGCCTAGCCTCCTGGTGCATAGTCCGAGTAACGACGGAGATTACGAGTCGACAGGAAATGCTACACCGATGGTGACAACGATAAATCTCGATATCAATTAATGTATCCTTACAATACATGCATAATAATGGCTGCTATCTGACAAAAAGTGAAGGATCCTAGGAAGTACATGGGTGATGCAACATAGCAACAGAACGAAGAAAGTCGTCCATAGAATCCATCGGTGGAAGCAAGAGGTGAATAACGAAGGGGGTGGGATGCGAGCAAGATGAGACTACGAAGAGAGAGAGGTGAAAAGTGTGCAAGAACAGAGAACGAATGCAAGAGTGGTGAGACGTATAAGTGTTCCAATCCAATAGTTACTGAATAATACAATTTCCAGACTGAGATGACTTATTGTTCCTTTTATGTCGTGTATGCAGGCTCTTGGTATCCTGAGACCCGGTACTGTGCATGTAGTAACTCGACGACGTCGACAGCTCCGATGGAAGCGCGGACGGAGAACGGTTGGCGCCAGACTCG
>JANDKE010001665.1:2139-13225 GCA_027627275.1 Coprinellus aureogranulatus | reverse complement strand
CTCCCCATCAGCCTTACTACCCACCACCACCCACCTAATGTCACGCTAGTTGAAAAAAATTGTTCTTTTCTGACCATGATAAATCGATTTATTTTAACGAGAAAACGCTTTCGAGATAGGTCCCCCGAGAACTTTTTTTGAGTGGTGGGAGGTCGATTTGGCCAAGTCGGTGTCACGCTCGGGGGGATCCTCTCAAAAGTCGGTTCGGGAGTCCCAGTCCTTATGGTGTGATGTCTTTGTTTGCGCGCGGCTTTCCTTCGGCACTATGTTTTTTTGATGCGCGTGTTCGCCGACACTAGGATGCGGGCGCAAACAGAACATCACACCATAACTGCGAGTCTAGAATGTCGCTTCAGCTTTCCTCTGACTATCATGTCGACTTGCAACACCCTAGGATTCCCGGAAATTTGCTGGTTGATACTCATATACCTTTGCAAGCGCTTTCAAAACTCGGTCTTCAACCCTGAAAGCGATGATCATTCTCCGTCTTGAGCGCCGTCGATCTTCGGATTGGATTCAAGGCAAGATCCTGCGATCCTGGCGAACTATCGTCGTGCGAGATCCCCACCCGTCAAAGATGCTAGGGCTGTAGTCTTCTCATGTCACTCTGGTGGTTTTCTCCACAATTCGTTGCCATCCAACGCCTCGCCGTTCACATGTCTATTCAACGTCTCAAGCCAAGGTTTTGTTCCATGTTGCTTCTGTTGTCCTACCTGCTGGTGCAGCGGAAGTTCTTGTGGTGTACCAAAAGCATTGGGCAGGGGGTCTGACTGTTGCTGGGGAGGCGATCAAAGCGCTCTGTGCGCTTGCCATTGAACTTTGCGCTTTGCGCTCCATGATCTGGTTTATACAACCTCCCCTCGGTGCCTCAATGCTTGTCTACTACGGTGCAAGGTGCAACGGCTACCCTCCGCGCAACCATTCCTCGGCCAAGGAATAAGTTCACCTTGTATAGAAACTTTCGCTCGGAGCAGCTTCTCGCCGCCTACCCTTACCTGAAGCCGACAAAGATCAGCAAAATGGCCCGCGCTGACTGGGGGACCCTGAACGACGAGCAGCAACGCATCTGGGAAGAACGCGCTGAAGAAGCTCTGCCGGAGCACAGAAAGCTCAATCCACATTATACATTCACCAACCTAGGCCGTAGTCTCAGGAAAAGATGTCTGAAACCCCTGTGAAGAGGTTACGGACTTTGAAGAAGCCGAGGCGGTGGAGGGTAACGAAAACCCAGGCAAGTAGAGAGAGGGTAGAGTCGCTGTTGTGAAAAGTCTTCAACGGAGCAATCCGTACGGACTCGGTACAGCCATGTCCAAGCCCCGACCTAATTCTGTCGCGCTTCTGGGTGGCTTCAACTACGCTGCATTCAAGAACGGCGGCTTGCTCGCTCCTTTTTTCAATAATTCGCTCGGCGATCTCGTGAGATGCTTGTCTCAAACACACTGCTTGAATTTCCGAACGCCAACTTCTGTGTCATAGGTTGCAAATGACTCGACTGCTGCTATTCATGACTGCCCCTTTTCCCTACAGCTGCGCCCCGTAGCGGCGTAGCCTCGATAACTTGGAACTCCTGAGCAGTGAGCACCACGCCCTTGGAGTCGTTGTTAGCCAAGTGTACCACTGACTCTATTTACAGAGCTACCCTGATCCTCTTCGTGATTTAGATATGTCCTCTGGAGCCCCACTGGGACGTAGTGTTGTCTGGAGCTTGTACTAGCTGACGACGACTGGAACGAACGGCTCTGCCCAAGGCGCCGATGAATCACTGTTGGTCTCTCGACGCTTACAGCTGCCGGGATATCTCCTCCGTGAACGTAATCTACAACTCATTGACACCCGAAAGAACCACGGAATCGGGTCTACAATAATATATGCACCCGTGAGCTAGCCCCTTGATGCTTATTTTCGTTGGGGTGAATCTGTAAGCCTCACGATGTGGTTTTGCGCAAGATTTCTGACTTCTTCGTAGATCTTACTATCGGACTTCCAGAAGGTCAACCCACCAGACTTAAGCACTGCCAGAATATGCGATAACTTGCGGGAGAACACCATGCCAGCGCCTGGAACCTTCGCCTCGCCTTTGCTTGGCCTTTGCCGTGAGGTAGCGTAATTAGCGCCATCAAATTCACTGACACTGGCGCCTATCCTACATGGGGAAAGCTCGTGAGAGGCGAGACAGCAATGAAGCAGAACCCCCAAGCTATCGTCTCCCTCCCTCTCTTTTTCCGACACTGTGGGCTTGCCTTCCAGACAGAGGTCGGCGCCTACCACTCGGAAGGGATCGGCCAAGTCACCTGTGGGCCAGGGGAGAACCCCTCGATGGACGCCGTCAATTGAGTCGAGCGGGGCCGAACAGTGTAAGAGAAGCAAGCGCGTCTACACTTTCGTAATCCCGATTTTCGCGTGCATGGTGTGTAATTATAAATTTTGCTATGACACGCTGGGGAACTCAAGGTTGAAACGCGCGAGTCTGGAGCTCGGCATGTTGTACAGCCCTCAGCCGGCACGGTGAGGACCCTGCCCCAACCCTGATTAGAAGACGCAAACGACGGGCACCGCGGGCCTTTGCCAGCGCATTATTTGCATTCTATTTGGTGGTCAGAGGGCTATATAACCGAGGTCAGACGCACCGAGCCATCCTCATCCAGCTCCTCCAAGCTTCTCGCTCTCTCGACTTCCAAGCAACCAACCACACTCTTTTACCTCTCACCACCTCATCACTCAAGATGTTTGCTCGCGTCTTTGCTCTCGCCGCCGCCGCTTCCCTCTTCACCTTTGCTGCCGCCGCTCCTGGTGCTCAGGCTGCCGCTCAGTGCAACACTGGTACTATCCAGTGCTGCAACTCAGCCCAGGACGTCAAGACCCTCTCCCATGAACACAGCTTGGCCTACCAGCTCATCGGTATTGACGTCGGGAGCATCACTGGCATGATCGGAGCCAACTGCTCTCCTTTGAGCGTCATCGGTCTCGCCGGAAACAGCTGGTAGGTTTAATCCTGTTCCTAGAGCAATTCGTTTGGGACTGAATGTTGGCGTACGATAGCTCTTCTCAGCCAGTGTGCTGCTCGGATAACAAATTCAGTGAGTTTCTATTCATGTTCTGTGTGACGTCTATTAACATTGAATGACTCCATTAGATGGCCTCATCGCTGTTGGATGCACTCCTATCAACATTAACGCCTGAGGGTTCTCGCCCATATCAATAATTCCGACTCTCAGTCTCCCCCGCGACTCGTCGCACGTCCACTCCTTTCTTATTGATCTCGCACCTCGCCTTTATCGTAGCAATACTTAATTTTGAATGGAAGTCATTTGAGCGCGTTCAATGTGAGGCAACTCCTGGCAAGCCTGAAGTATCGGGTGAGTATCCTTTTAAGGAGAATAGCACAGGTCTACCACAAGTCTGGGTCACGATCTATCAGGACTCAAAGCACTGTGTTTATGACAGTCTGATACTTGCAACTCACTCTGCTCGTGAGCGATGGGTGATACGTTTTTCACTTGGCGGCAAGACTCGCTATGAATAGGTTGCACCGATATACGACTGATTTATCCATTCTGAATTCGGTACTTCGGAAGTGAGGCGAGTCAAAAGCCTTATTTACTACGATTCTTCCACTCAGTTCCCTTGTGAACGAACACAGCCGTTGGGAGGTGATATTTGAATCCACCGATCAAGCAGGAGGCTCAATCATTACCGGTTATCCTCTATCGTATTCTAATTTTACGTACTATCGAAGCTCCTGAAACAATGTTTTGCAAAGTTCTTGAGTCATCGACTCTCCAAAGAACCCACCAACGGGCACTCGATATCTGCCGTAGTTACTCATCCTCCACCACGATTGGCTGTCGAGTCGCAACACAGTCATTCCTAGAAGGAGTTGTGCTCCGAGACGGAGCCCCGACAAGTACTCTTATTTCCTGCTCATAGTATTGGACACCCTCGGCTTGTGCGCGTTGGAGGATACGTTGTACGTGCCGTAGGTCGATGATAGAGCCAGGTCGGAAAGATCCGAACCGCCGATTCAACATCCGGCGTTTTGCGTGCGGTTGGCGTGCGGGGCGGCCTGTGAATGAAGGTCTTCTACGGTTTTACCTGACCCCGCGCATCTCCCACCATTCCGAACTCACATCCACTTTGCGCAGTCTTTCGGGGCCAGATGCCGTATCTCAACTGTTACATACCACAGGAGCACTGTCAGGAATATGGCATTCCACAGATCCATTTGGTAGCGCCAATGAGATTATAAGAGGGTGTACTTCATCGCCAGAACTCACAGCCCGAAATGTCTCTCCTACTTCTTCCTGGTATCTCTCGCCCGCTGCTCCTCATTGCTGGAAGTTTCTGTACCATCGCCTTGGTACGGGCTGCCGTGGCTCGAAGGAAACGCAACCCTCGTGGGCTGCCTTTACCCCCCGGCCCGAAAGGACTCCCCATTCTCGGAAATGCTCTCCAATTCCCAGATCCTGATCAGTACCCAGAGCAAACCTTCCACAAGCTCTGCAGCGAGTATGGTACGTATGCTAGAAGGTTGACGATCCTTGGCCTTCAGTTGACGAGCTCTTTATTTTCCTAGGTGGTATTGTGTACTTGACGGCAATGGGACAAGGCTTTCTGGTCTTGGACACTCTCACCCATGCAAACGAGCTCCTGGATAAACGTGCTGCGATTTACTCCGATAGGCCCGTCATACCGGCCCTAGATCTGTATGTGTCCCACTACTCTCGATCCCTTGTGACTCGTTTACTCAAAGGGGTGCGGTGTCGACAGTATCGAACAGCCCAAATGGTCGTTCGGCGCAATGCGCTATGGGTCCATGTGGCGAAACTACCGTCGCGTGTTCCACCAAAGCTTACACAGTAATCGTGTTGCTCAATATCACCCTATCATGGATGAACAAAGAGATGATTTACTTCGCAAGCTCCGGGATCATCCCAAGGCATTCCTTGAGCATATAAACATGTATGTGCATTCTTGCCAGTCAATAAATGGCGTACTCAAATACATCCGCAGGTATTTCGGCAAGGCTATTATGCGTACAGCGTATGGAATTGACGATGTAGACCGAAACGAGTCGTTCATCCACGATGCTGAGTTCATCATAGACGGTATGGGAGAAGCGCTCAGGCCAGGGAGGTATCTGGTCAACTTGCTCCCCTTCCTCAGATACGTTCCAGAATGGGTACCCGGCGCTGGGTTCCAGAAGACTTTTAGGGAATATGTTGAAAAGTCTGAAAAGTCAGTGGCCATGCCATACGAGGAGGCGAAAACTAGCCTGGTACGCGCTTGTCTCGGTTTCAATGACATAGCGCCCTTGCTTAAGGCGACATTAGATTCAAGGGAAACGAAGCGTCCACCCAAGCATGGCGGCGTCCCTCATTGACACCCTCCCGGACGAGAATGCACCCAACCGGAAGGAAATGGAGGATTTAACCAAGCATGTTTGCGCTACGGCGTACATCGGTAAAATTCCCTCTACTGTTCCGCCACGGCTCATGTCTGATATTTTTTTTTCCAAAGCCGGGGCTGACACTTCTGTGGCTTCTGCGACCGCGCTCGTGCTCGCCCTCGCATCTCACCCCGACGTACAGAAGAAAGCTCAGGCCGAACTAGACGCTGTTATCGGAACAGACCGATCTCCCCTCGTATCCGATCGCCCAGCGCTGCCGTATCTAGAAGCTATTGTGAAGGAACTTGGACGATGGCACACCGTCGGCGCTCTGGGAATTACTCATGCCACAAGTGAAGACGACGAGTACCAAGGCTACTTCATCCCTAAAGGAACGTTCATCATCCCGAATACATGGGCTATCATGCACGATAAAGACTTGTTTGAAAGACCCTTCGACTTCGTCCCTGAGAGGTATTTGAAGGATGGTAAAATTGATCCATCAGTACCTGACCCCGAAGTGGCTGCCTTCGGCTTTGGACGTCGGTGAGTATTACCTTCCTCACTGTCCCAATCATTTCTCAATGCCCTAACGCCTCTTCACCACCAACGCTAGCATTTGCCCCGGCCGTCACTTCAGCAACGATGCGGTTTTCTTACTCGCGGCATCTCTCTTGGCGAATTACGACATCTACCCATCCAAGGATGCGGCTGGGAACCCGGTCAAGCTGAAACTCGAAGTCATGAGTCAACTGGTTGCGTGAGTCGTGGGCACCTCTCACTGATATCTTCTTTCTAATGAGGTGTAAACTAACAGGAAACCTTTACCATACGAGTGCGAGTTTGTCTTGCGTAAGGGAAGGGAAACCCAGTCGTGGTACGCGGGACTGTGAAGGGACATTTGGTTTGTGAATTCGGCCCAAGCGAGTGGCTCGGTTCGCTGCATCTCGGACCTCCGATGCACCAGACTAGGCTACATAGTACTAAGGTACAGATTGATGACTTCATCCTCAACATCGCCACCTACGGGGTCAGATTATCCCTTGTGCTTTCCTCAGCTTATAAACATAGATGATTTTGGGTATGAACTTCGGCTTTACTCAAGCTTTACTCTATTACACTTTGCCTGTGCTCTGAGATCTGCTTACGTTCACTGTCTCGGCCACTGGAACGCGCAGCCCAAAAAATGAAAGCCTTGGTAACTAAGCCTCGGCCTCCGTTCCATCAAAAGGTCGTCACGCCGACTCTCGCCCACGGGCGCCTAAATCCCGTTACCGGAGCGGAACCTACGATGCTTTGAAAATAAAAGGCCTTGAGACGTAGGCCAAAAAAAACTCCGAACTCAGGACTGTATAGGTCGCTTTGAGGCCCTATGCCCACAATAGAGTCAACTTTGGCCAGTGGGGAGGAAGGTTGAAGGTTCAACCAACTCCAAGCCCGCCCTTGGCGTTGAACCAAGCTTTCGGGCAGTCGTTCATAATCAATGTGGCTCTGCTCACTGAATTATTAAGCACGTCTTTCTTGTATAAAAAAATGTCCCCACCTCCCGCTCCTGTGTTCGTGAACTTTCGGATGAAGGAGATGGTGAGCGTCCTTCTTAAACTCAGGTCCTCTAGCTTACGACCTCTTTCTTTGCGCCATAGCCATTAAATCGGAAATCGAGTCATGTTATGACCAGGTGTATCTTATATAACTTGCCGTTTACCCTTCAGCGCACCCTGTACTGTGTGCTTCTGTGGCCTCCGAGAGTATGTTTGCGCAATACTGCTTGAGTCATCGTCGCGCACGCTTTGCCAGAGAAGCCCCAAGAACGAACCTTGGCTGTCTGCCGTGATCACAGTGATGCGTCCTAAGCACTGGCTACGTTTAGATATATTCTAGAATGAACCCTCTGTTTTAGCCTAAGGGATCTTTCTCTTCAACAAAGCCGTTTTTTTCTTTCATCCAATTGTTGGATCGAAAAGCCCAGCGGAACCGCCCGAGCTGGATTCAAACTCCGGCTTTTTGCTCACAAACTTCAACTTCTTGAACTTGACCGGGAACCTTGACCTTCTTCTGCTTGACGTTGTAGCGATCCTTATCTCTCCGAAGTCGAGTCCACTTCACACTCCCTCGGGGTCAAGATGCCGCGCCTACAGTTACCGCAGGGGCAGCGTCAAGAATATGACTCATATTTGCTGTTCTTCAATGAGATCGTCTACGCTACACCTATAAGAAGGGTGAAGATTATCGCCCAGAGTCTCAGGGCACTATGTCTCTCTTTCTCTCCCAGCTTATTTCCAAACCTGTCCTCGCCCTCGCGGGATGCATATGTGCCATTGTCTTGGTACAGGTCGTCGCAGCTCGACGGAGGCGTAATCCTCGGAGGCTCCCTTTGCCCCCTGGTCCTAAAGGGCTGCCCGTCATCGGGAATGCGCACCAAGTTCCTGCGCCTGACAAGTACCCATGGAAGGTCTACCACGAGCTCTGCAAGGAATACGGTAAGTGGAACAATAATCTCCTTTTAGCTGGCTGTTTCTGACGCTGTACGATTTCCCTGACAGGCGGAATGGTGTACCAAACAGCGATGGGGCAAGGCATCTTGGTGCTGGGAACTCTAACGCATGCGATGGAGCTCTTGGACAAACGTGCAGCGACCTACTCTGACCGGCCCTACATACCGGCCGTAGAGCTGTAAGCATTTCCCACCTCCTCTGCATATCAAGCAACTTGTTTTGGGCTCACAATCAAATCGATATCGTCAGGACCGAACATCCTAACTGGGCGTTTGGTGCGATGCCCTACGGCTCCCAGTGGCGGAACTATCGTCGCGCTTTCCACCAGAATTTACACCATAACCGTGTGGCCCAGTTCCACCCCATCATGAGTGAGCAGCGGGACGATTTCCTTCGCAAGCTCAAAGAACGACCTACGGAGTTCCTTGAACATGTAAAAATGTGAGCCGCATTATCTCTTTGTTTCTTGGATTAACCAAACCTTCTTCCTCGCCTTCAATTGCAGGTACTTTGGGAAGACGATCATGCGCACTTCTTATGGTATTGACGATATGAACCAAAACGAATTATTCATCCGCAACGCAGAGTCAATTCTAGACGGGTTCGCAGCAGCAACCACCCCTGGAAAGTATCTCGTCAATATTTTCCCGTTCCTCAAGCATGTTCCAGAATGGGTACCGGGCGCTGCGTTCAAGAAGACTTTTAGGAAGGTCGTCGAGGTTTCTGAAACGGCGGTGGCTATCCCCTTTGGAGAGGCTAAAGCCGGCTTGGTACGTGCTCGTCGCTGTGCGTGTTCAATGGAGCCCTTTCGCTCACAGAAGGTTAGGTCCAGGGCAAAGGGAGCGTCCATCCGAGTATTGCGGCGTCCCTTATTGAGGGCTTACCGGACGAAGGCGTGCCAAATAGAAAGGAACTGGAGAACTTGGCTAAGCATGTTTGTGCGACAGCGTATATCGGTATGTTACTCCCCCTCAACTCCATCTCAAACTGTTGCTGAGCCTCTGCGAAGCTGGGGCAGACACTTCTGTGAGCTCAGCCACCGCGCTACTTCTGGTATTGGCAACGCACCCCGACGTGCAAAAGAAGGCTCAAGACGAAATTGACGCAGTCATTGGGGCAGACCGATTGCCCCTGGTCACTGACCGCCCGTCTCTTCCGTATCTCGAAGCTGTTCTCAAGGAGGTCGGGCGCTGGTACACCGTAGCCCCTCTCGGTCTATCCCATGCTACGACTGCGGATGACGAGTACGGAGGATACTTCATTCCCAAAGGCACCCTCGTCATCGCAAACTCGTGGGCTATCTTGCATGACGAAAACATATTCGACAGACCTTTCGATTTCGTCCCCGAGAGGTACTTAAAGGATGGGAAAATCGATCCGTCGGTGCTTGATCATGAAGTAGCCGCTTTCGGGTTCGGACGTCGGTAGGTGTCTATTCTTTGTTGCGTCCATTGGGTCACTCATTCGCCGATCATCACCCGTGCCACTAGCATCTGCCCGGGACGTCACTTCAGCAACGATGCCATCTTCCTACTTGCCGCATCGCTACTGGCGAACTTTGATATCGCGCCTCCCAAGGATGATGCCGGAAACCCTATTGAACTGAAGCTGGCAGTCATCAGTAATCTAGTTGCGTGAGTGTGGTTGTTCTCACTGTCTATCTCATTGCCTGACTGCGCAAGGTAACAGGCGGCCCCTTCCGTTTAAGTGCGAGTTCACATTGCGAAAGGGGAGGGAACTTTAGAGTGGTGAAAGCGAGCGTGTTGACATAGGCTCGAGTAGGTGGTTCGGTTGTCCAGTCTGGGCTCTGGTATCTTGAATTGTGTTCAAATATCTACCAATGTATCCCTGACATCGCTCTCTGCGGAGCCCACAGCAGGTGAAGCGTGGCAAGCGTCGTATGCGCTTCCCCGCAATGCTCCGATTTCGGGGCGCAGTGAGCCTCGACCGTCGGTCTCTTAGACCCCGTTCCTTTGTCCACGAAGTCACGCAGCATTTCCCTGAGATCTGCCTGACGGTGAGCCATGCCGCCAACAGGTTGCACCCGAGCTTTGCCTCCGAAGCTCTTTCAGTTCCAACTCAAAGGAGGTCCGGCATCTTCGCGCATTTCCACCTTCTACCTCTGCCCATGTTCACGTTAAACTATTTTCTGGGTCGCGGAATGCCTAACATTCCTCCTCGGGGAGTCCGTAGATCGTCGCAGTACTACCACCATTTGGTATGCTTCTGTCGGAAAAAGCCGAACTCCGCTTCAACAGCGGTCCCGCTGGGCGGGTGTTGATGGGTGTTGACCGTCCGTCGCAAGTCCGTTGGACCGTATCATAGACCGTCGAACCCCTGCTGGAGCCGAATATGAGGCCGGTCCAACACTGTTGGACAGCCGTCCGAGGGACACTCCAACGACTTCGGAATGTGGTGGACCGGTCCTTTGGGCGGAACCTGTTGAAGTCCATTGGAGCGGGCTTCAACAGGGGGTCGGGTTTTTCCGACATTCAAGGTATGCACCGATTCTGTCATTTTCCCTTTCAAGTCGTTTTGACAGGTGTTTATAGGTCGAGGACGAGATCTATCGCGTTTCGCGCCACATGTTCATCAGATATTCAGAATATTTCAAGACCATGCTGGAGCTTCCAGAGCTCAGAGGTATCGCTGAGGGGACCTTGGACGATTGCCCAATTACACTGTCCTCCTGCAGCAAGGCAGAATTCGAAGCCCTCCTGGACGTCCTGTGTTACAAATCCTCGTCATCTCTCTCACAGTTGCAACGGACACCTTCATCATTTCTCGCAACGACTTCCTTATACCAACGAACACTGTTTGTATTGTAACGCCTCGGACTATTCTGTATCGCTTCGTATTCCCACAGACACTGCCTTGCATAGCCTTGTATAGCCTTGTATNGCCTCGGACACAGCCTTGCATAGCNTGGAACAGCTTTGCAGTGTTCTCGTCGCCATAGCTTTACACTGCCTTGCANAGCCTCGGACTAGTATATAAACCTGGATGTTCAANGCCTGTACTNTAGCTTGTTATCGTAAATCTAACCNNGATTAACATCCAAAACGNCCCAACTAAAGCCTCTAAGACAAAGACTNGTAGTGAACGTTAGATCTTGAGCCGAACACTGTCTACCACAACGACAAGTAGATAGCNAAGTTCGTAACAGNNNACACCAAGNTNANCGANANCGNNCNTNNNNAGNANC